>CM034151.1:614722601-614990101 GCA_019776745.2 Taxus chinensis
AAAATCCTTTTTTTAGGAACCATATGGAAGCATAAAGACATGATACCCACACCATTAGATTAAATATTATATTTCCAATTAGGATCATATAAAATTTCACCAATAAATTCCCACCGGGAGCTCAAGTTATCATCGTTCCAAGTTACCCTTTTGGAGACAGTTCGGGAGTTAGTCAATTTTCGGGAGGACCCATATCAACACCAGGAGTCTGGTGGGATTGTATGTCCCCAATTTCCTTGAGGTTAGGTACATCAACCTTGGAAAAATACACCTAGTGCCCATGTGACCTCTGAGACCCTCATGTGACCTTCAGAATTGACAGTTCAGCCCCCAGGTGCATTTTTGGAGCTCAAATTCCCTTTCATCGGATCAAAGACACGTGTCAGCTCCAGAACCACCATGGAAGTTGATGTCCCTCATGTCCCTGAGGTCAGGTTCATAAAGGAAACTCTAACTCCAAAATTTGAAAAAATTACTAACTATTTGGTGCTTCTTATTGCTTCTAACTACCAGAAGAAACGTTGCAAAGAACACCAGTCCACCATTCCACCATCGCCAAAGCTCAAACCAGATCCATAACAGCACATTATCCTTCACTCCATGATGGAACATAGGTAACAGAAGGAATATTGATTAAACCAAGAAGAAATAATGAAGAACAGAGGAAAAGAAGTCAGAAAACTCCATTGCCATAAAACTAAAAAACGAACATGTCTTGTAAACCGTCACACGAATTAACAAACCATTTGTTGCTGAGTTATTCTCTCTTGAAGGCCATTAAAAAATAATATTCAAACCTCAAATTTTCAGCAAGGAATTCTCACAGTGAATAAATTTCACTTTTGGCTCCATGAAGAGGAAAGTTCAGTTTCCCATCAAACTGGTTGTCGGATTCAAGTAAAATTTCACGTGAAGCACCTAAAGCAAAAACCTATGGAAAAGGAATTTATTTCATCACAAATAGAAACAAAAACCATACCTAAAAATTTCAAGCTCATTAATGGCCACCATGACACAGTAATGGAAAACATCAGCGAGCTACCTCTCCGCTTCTCAAGGTTCCAGTGGGTGAAATCGCCTGAAAATTGGAGGAAATGATCATTGAAAAATCTAGTTTCATGTGAACTAGTTTTCATAGCATAAGTCCCTATTTTTTATGGATATAGAGATCTATGTTTCTTTATCATCATTCTTCCCTCTTTGAAGAAATTTTTAAATTCCTGAAGATCCGATGGGTGAAATCATCCAAAATTCAGAGGGAAGGGTCTTATAAAATCTAGTTTCTCTCAAACTAGTTTTTACATGACGAAGTTTCCAGTTTCTAAGATATGAAGGAATGAATTTTTATCAGTATTCTACCTTAGTAGCTCCATACCTGAAGCTATTACAAGACATAAATTTCCATTTTTCATTTCTGAGCTTTTTGGAAAACGAAACATGATGAAAATTGGAGCACAAGTTCGTGACAAAGATTCAAATCCAAAAAAGTTGTTCCCATTGCAAAGAGAGGTCATTTTCACCACTTACTAAAAATATCATATGTTATATTTCCTTTCATGCTATAAATGACGAGTCCCACTGAATTTCTAGTTCTATCACTCAGGAAAATCAGAAAAGGGGTAAAATGAAAAGTAAGATAGAAAACAACTTCTTCCCAAAATAGCAGGTCCCCAAATAACAACCTAATAAAATAGAAATGTGCTAAAAATATCAATATCTCAATAACAGAAGAGGTTGGAATATGGTAGATAGTTAAAAATGTGAAACTGCAACAAGACAAGTGATATGCCTTAGATAGCGGAGCACATGCTCGTATTCTAAAAAAATAAAGTTTTCATTCGGAGTGGAAAGTTGCATATGACTTTGTTTTCACTTACCTTACTACTTTTTCGACTCCTTTTTGGATAATGAGATGGTTTCATGAGTTGAAAAGGAGGAATATGAAATTCATGGAGGTCCTGGAAGCATCATCTTAAGAGTGATGGTTTACAGAAGCAAAGCAAGGCATAACAAGGCACACCATCTGAATTCACCTTCATCACTTAAGAAACCGAGTGATCCAAAGTGAATTTGTTTATAACAATTTCAATGAGTCAAAGGGTTCATAAACCATGTTTCAAGGAGGGTCATCATGGGAATCATGTGTGTTCATCTCAATTTTGTTGTGGTAAACATCATAACAGTGTTTCTATGGTCCATGATGTCCATGCATCATAAAGTTTGCAGTAATCACTAGATTAGGAAAATGATTCAAATTTATTCAAGGGATAAATATTAATTAGTGTAGAAGATCACCAATGGAAGAAATCCTCACTCAAATTTCATGGTTGAATCAAGGCATTCAAATCAGTTCATCATGAGGAGTGTTTTCCCCTCCATCCCTTCCCTCTCCCTCTCTTTCCCTCTCTAATTTCTCTCTCTGTTCTAATTCTTTGTTAAGCGTCATCATTGTATTTCATCCTATTCAATTAAGTGACCCATTTTAATTGTAAAAAGTATCTTCTCAAAATTATAAGAGAAATACTTAATTCATGAAAAAAAAGGTCACGAGTGGAATATGGAAACAAAGAGTCATGTGATGGAGGTAAAAGGTCAATTCATATTGTTATAAATTGTAATGAGCTCTTCATTCCAAGGGGTTCTTCTAATTCTGAAATTCTTCTAGCTGGTTGCATTCTTGTAAGTTCATGAGAGAGATTTTTCTCCCTTGTAAGTGAAAATAGTTAGCCACTTCTCCCATATTCTTAATGTCTTTCATTCTCAAACTATGTACAATTTCTTCTTGAGCATCAATACAAGAAGAAGGAGTTTCAAGCATTTTTTGACTAAGGGGTTTAATGATACTTTATGTTCATTAAATTCTAATTGGTCTTGTTATTATTTGAAGTATTGTTTATTCCTAACTTTAGTGCATGATATGAAAATTCTAACTAGTGTGTGCAGGAATATGATTTTCTACCTGCAACATTGGTTCCCCTAACTCTTTTCTCACTCCCCTTTCCCACTCTTCAGACAAATTCCTCTCTTGCAGGTATCTACAACCTTTTCCATAGGGTCAATGGAGTGGCCTTGTTAGATCCCCAGTCGAAAGGACATCACATAAATCCACCTTTTCATGTGCATGCATATACTACAACTATACCGGTTAAGTAGAGGGACTTAGATTCCCAGAGCATTGACAAGGAATCCAAAAGTTTTTCCACCCAAAAAAATTTCTCACCAAAATTTTTTGGCGCCCACTGTGGGGAAGATTTAGCAGCATCTGCACCCAAAATATGACCACAAGGTCTAAAAAAAATCAGATTTCAAAGGAAAATCATTCTTTGAAGGTGACTCCATCAAGGAAAAAACCCGTATCACATTCATTTCTTGCATCATGAACAAATTTCCAGATTTGAGTGAAGTACCAATGAGGGAAAATGAAGAAGAAGAAGAATATGTCTTCCTGGAAAGGAAGATCGTAGATCAGCCATGTTTCCAGACTAGTATTGACAAAGGAAAGAAGAAATAACTTGTCACTGATGAAGAGGAATGGATTCAAATGAGATATAAGCTAAGGTTTGAAGTTCAAGAATATGCAAAATTCTTGTAAGAAATGAACGATCCACTTGAAGCAGCCCATAGTGAGGAAGAAGAAGAGGAGAGTCGTCCTATAGAGGAAAATCCTGAAGATCATTCTTACCATAGGGTTTTCATACCTGAAAGGTTCTTGAATGTTGCTAAATAAAATCCTATCCTTGAGCCTTTCGATGAAGATAAAATCAACAATCAAGAAGATGATGAAAGACACGATGGTGCAAGATCCACTGAAAAAGAATTTTGCAATCTTGCACAGCTCACTACAAAATTGAAAATGTTTTCCTTCTTCTACCGTTCTCTAGATGAATTCATTGCATAAAATGATGAATAAATGAATATTTTAAAACTATAATATGTGGAAAGGATTCAAATCATAATAGAAGTAAATTACAACCCTGATGTCTTTGATGAAATTTGGAGGTATGCTTTAGCTCTACAGAGAAGATATGATGATCTTGAAGCTCTGCATCAAATGGAGGAAGAAGATGAGATGCACCCTATGGAAGAAGACATGGATTGCTGCCCATACTATGAGGTTTTCATTCCTGTAAGATTCTTATATGCTCCTAAAGAAGATATTATCATGGAACACTCTAATGAGAGACAAAGAAATGTCACAGAGGAAAAGGTAGAATACATGGAGGCAGAATTACCATTCATCAACTCTTTTTGTCTTGAGGAATGGTCCGTTCGATAAGTAATATATTCAATAGAGGATTATTTTTTCCTAAAGGATGATTCAATGCTTTTGAAATACCCCACCAATGATGAAGAAGATGAACAATTCAGAGTAAAGATGAGTAATCCCCTTTCAAATTTTGATTTTTCAATTAATGATGAAATGGACATGTGCAAATAAGTGAAAGAAATCCACCTGGCATCATGGACTGAAAATGATGAATTCAAGATGGTCATGGAGGATTTTCCCTCGTATGTTGATCCTTTAAGTAATGTAGAGATGATTCATGAAGAAATGAAGACAAGCGAAGAACCAAGTTTTCTTCTTGATTCAATTGTGGATGATTTGATGGAAGAATCTTACTTCCTTTCCAAAGACAAGGAGGATGAACAATTTGAACATAATATCTTCACACCCAAGGAGTAGAATAATCATCACGATGAGTATAAATTCTTTCATTTTCCATATGAGAAAGAGGATACAATAATGTATGATCAAGATAATGCTGAAAATTCTTCTCATACTACTGCCCCAACATGGTTCTCTACTTCTTACCAAGAAGAAGATGATATGGATTTTTAGCTTGAAGGAGTGCCCTTTCCATGAAGCTTGGACATCTTCTCCTTATCTGTAGGTGTCATGAATCAAGTATGCTTGTGTTTACAAGAAAGTGAATCTTTGGCAATGCAAAGCATAGAAGAGTTGAACGAGGATGTTTCAAATAAATCATTGGCCCATATGGATCAGATTTTTAACCATCTCCTACAGGAAAAACAAGAATATTATTCCAATGAAGATAAAAATGAGCCTATGGAAATTTTAGAAGAACTATTCATACAAGATATCTTGAAGGCTGCAGAAGAAACTAAATATCCTCAACTCAGTCTTGAACTCTTAACCCGGGCCATGGAGATACAAGACATGTATGAGTCAATTTGTGCTTCTTATCTTGGTAGACCAATTTTTGATGGTGAGATGGAGCAGTTGGATAATCTCAATGACTTCCAAAATAATTCAGTTAATGAGAATGGACATGAAAGCATGTCTTTTTATTCCACATCATGCGAAGAAGTTCATGAGTGCAAAAGAAGAAAATTTTGGAATCAACTTTGGACATCTCTAGTTTCAAAGACTACACCTCCACCATGGAAGAAGATAATAGGGAAAACATTGAGCTGATTTGCATTGAAGAAAGTTGTTTAGAACATGGCAAAAATATGCAGCAATGTTGGAATATATTCAAAACCAAATCACTCCCACCATTTTGGAATGGTCCATCAATGAAAAACAAGAGTTCATATGGAAAAATCCAATGAACAATGAAGAATGCTTACATAGCCAAACCAAAAGCTACAATTTTGAAAATGATATCAAGATGCACTTCAAACAAATGCATATTAGCAACCATTTCTCTAGACAACAAAGTGGGAGTATGCATGATTATTTCCAAATGATCCAAAATCAGACTACACTCACCATCCTCCAAGCTCAGATTCACCTTGAACATGTTCCGATGCTTCAACAATATCTCAAGGATGATGAAGATATCTATCTCAATGATTTAACCTCCATGTTTGAAAAACACTTGCTCAAAGAAACAAAGCGGGATGTTTGGGGAAATTCTTGAATGGAAAGAAAACTAGTTTGTTCTCACTCCTTCCAAGTGTTTTGCTGATATGAGAGAGAGACAATTTTTGGATGCAATTCAAAGAAGATGATTTTTTTCATGATAGAAGCAATTTTCCCACTCTCAAAGACATGGATGGATGGTGTCTCATGTTTGTGGGACATCAAGAGGAATATTCAAAATGCAAAATTTTCAAGAGGTTAACCAAATTTTTCAATGGATGAAAAAACATTCTCAATACACTATGAGTACAAGGTTAGAATTATGGTCAGCCTTCTTCTTCTCAACCCACACAAATCCATCACCACAGCATGGTTTCATCATATAATAGTTTTTTTGCTTCAATGGTCATACTTCAATCCGTTATTTCATGATGACATGTATTTTTCTCAACATGTTACTGGGTATGTGCATATCATTTTCTGCCTTTGTAGATTTCCCTCCCCTTATATAGAATTTAATTTCTGTGGTGTATTTCAATTTATGTTGTGTGTCATGTGTTTCCTTTTTGTCATTGTGTGTGTGCGTGTGTGTGTTTGTTTCCTTCTTCGTTATCCATCTCTCTTGTAAGTTTTAAATGACTCTACAGGGCCCCAATGGATAAGGCACTGGTCAATGGATAATATGGTCTAAAATTAAGATTCTAGATTCCCATGTCATGTCTTCACTATGGTCAATCCATACCATGTCCCCAAGCTAGATCCATTTGTTGTCGTACAAATGTGTGACAAGGATATTTAAAGTTTCCAAGCACGACAACTATATCTATGTGCCGAATTTTTCATGTTTTAACATTCCTAGGAACTCCAGGTCAAATCCGTCAGTCTAGCCACCCCCTATTTTTATGTAAAATTGGTCACCTAGGTGATTTATGAAATTCCATTCATTCCCCCTAGGTGATTTTAGGAGTTCTTTAAAAATGTAAATTTCGAGAAGTCACGGGAAGGGCTATCGCCGGCCTTCCTAGGACTGGATCAACCCTTAGAGCAGAATGGAAGGGAAAAAATTAGCATGGAGGTGAATTAAAGACCTAAGAAAATAAGGAAAATTATTTTAAAATGTTTGGAGAATTTTTGAAAGACTTGGAGCAGTTTAAATAAAAAATAGGGTTCACAGGCCTTGGCAGTGCACGAGCCAAAATAAGTTGTTGAGCTTCAAAAGAAGATTTTGGGAGCTGCAGATGGATTTAGGAGAACAACAAAACATCTAAGGAAAGATAATTCCAATCCCTACAAGATGATTAAATCATATTTTTCAAAAAACCTTGGCACATGAGGTTTACAGGAAGGTTTTCTCATCCATATGTAGAGTACCAAATCAAAAATCCATTTTTTAGGGAACAGATAGAAGAATAAAGACATGAGACCCCACCATTGGATTAAAAATTCCATTTCCAGTTAGGATCATATAAAATTTCACCAAGAAATTCCACTGGGGGCTCAAGCTATCATCATTCCAAGTTTCCCTCTTGGAGACATTTTGGGAGTTAGTCAATTTTTGGGAGGAAACATGTTAGCACCAGGAGCTTGGTGGGATTTTTTGTCTCCAATGTCGTTAAGGCTAGGTATATCAACCTAGGAAAAAAATTTCCAGCCCCCATGTGACCTCTGGGACCCTCATGTGACCTTCAGAATTGATAGTTCAGCCCCCAGGTGCATTTTTGGAGCTCAAATTCCCTACCGTCAGATCAAAGACACGTGTCGGCTCCAAGACCACCATGGAATTTCATGTCCATCACATCCCTAAGGTTGGGGAAATAAAGGACAAAAAAAATGTGCCCAAATCTAAATCCAAAATTTGAAAAAAGATCTAATTATTTGGTGCTTCTTGTTGTTTCTAACTGCTAGAAGAAAAGTTATAGAGAACACCAGTCCAACACTCCACCATCGCCAAAGCTCAAACTAGCTCCATCACACCACATTATCCTTCACTCCATGATGTTACATAGGTCAAAGAATTAATATTGATTAAACCAAGAAGAAATAATGAAGAACAATGGAAAAGAAGTTTGAAAACTCCATTGCCATAAAACCAAAATTCGAACATATCTTGAAAACCGTTGAACAGATAAAGAAACCGTTTGTTGCTGAGTTATTCTCTCTTAAAGGCCATTAAAAAATTATATTCAAACCTCTAGTTTGCAGCAAGGAATTCTCACAGAAAATAAATTTCACTTCCGGCTTCATGCAGATAAAAGTTCAATTACCCATCAAATTAGTTGTTAGATTGAAGTAAAATTTCGGTTAAAGCACCAGAAGAAAAAACCTATCGCAGTGGAATTTATTTCATCACGAATGGGAAAAAAAAACCAAACCAGTAAATTTTAAGCTCCATTAATGGCCACCATGACACAATAATGGAAAAAATCAGCAAACTACCTCTCTGCTTCTCAAGGTTCCAATGGGCGAAATCGCCTAAAAATTGGAGGAAATGATCGTTGAAAAATCTAGTTTTACATGAACTAGTTTTTGTGCCATGAAGTCCCTATTTTTTAGGGATATGAAGGGCTGTGTTTTTTTTATCAAAATTCTTCCTTCTTCAAATAAATTTTCAAATTCCTGAAGATTCGGTGGGCCAAATCATGTAAAATTCAGAGGGAAGGATCTCAAAAAAATGTAGTTTCTCTCAAACTAGTTTTTGCACAACGAAGTTGCCAGTTTATCAAGATATGAAGGACTGAATTTTTATCAGTATTCTTCCCTAGTAGCTCCATACAAAAATATCTTACAAGACATAAACATCCATTTTTTATTTATGATCTTTTTGGAAAGCTAATCATGAGGAAAATTGGAGAACAAGTTCGTGACAAAGATTTGAATCTAAAAAAGTTGTTCCCATCACAAACAGAGGTCATTTACTAAAAATAGCATCTGTTATATTTCCTCGCATGATATTAATGAAGATGCCCACTATATTTCAAGTTCTGTGAATTAGTACAATCAAAAAATGGGTAAAATGAAAAGTAAGATAGAAAATGACTTCTTCCCAAAATAGCAGGTCCCCAAATAACAACCTGCTAAAAATAGAAATGTGCTAAAAATAAAAATATCTCAATAACAGAAGAAATTTGAATATTCTAGATATTTCAAAAGGTAAAATTGGAACAAGAGAGGTGATATGTGTCAGAATAGCAGAGCATAGGCTCATATTCTAAAAATAGAAAGTTTTCATTTCAGAGTGGAAAGTTGCATATGAATTTGTTTTCACTCACCTTACTACTTTTTGGACTCCCTTTTGGATAATGAGATTGTTTCAAGAGTTGAAAAGGAGGAATGATAAATTCACGGAGGTATTGGAAGCATCATCTTGAGAGCAATGGTTTATAGAAGCAAAGCAAGGCATCACAAGGCACATCATCTGAATTCATCTTCCGCACTTAAGGAACCAAGTGATCCAAAGTGAATTGGTCATAATGATTTCAATGAGTCAAAGGGTTCATCAACCATGTTTCAAGGAGGGTCATCATGGGCATCATGTGTTTTCATCTCAAGTTTTTAGTTGTAAACATCATAATAGTGTTTCTAGACACTCATTCTATGTTCTAGGATGTCCATGCATCATAAAGTTTGCGGTAATCACTAGATTGGGAAAATTATTAAAATTTATTCAAGGGAGAAATCTTCATCAGTGCATAAGATCACCAGTGGAAGAAATCCTCACTCAAATTTCATGGTTTCATTAAGGCAATCAAATCATTTCATCATAAGGAGTGTTTTCCCCTCCATCCCTTCCCTCTCCCTCTCTTTCCCTCTCTACTTTCTCTCTCCATTCTAATTCTTTGTTATGCGTCGTCATTATATTTCGTCCTATTCATTTAAGTGACCCATTTTAATTGTAAAAAGTATCTTCTCAAAATTATAAGAGAAATACTTAATTCATGGAAAAAGAAAGGTCACGAGTGGAATATGGAAATGAAGAGTCGTGTGAGGGAGGTGAAAGGTCAATTTAGATTGTTATAACTTGTAATGAGCTCTTCATTCAAAGGGGTTCTTCTAATTATGAAATTATTCTAGTTATTTGTATTCTTGTAAGTTCATGAGAGATATTTTTCTCCCTTATGAGTGAAAATAGTTAGCCACTTCTCCCCTATTCTCAATGTCTTCCATTCTCAAACTATGTACAATTTCTGCTTGAGCATCAATATAAGAAGAAGGATTTTCGAGCCTTTTTTTACTAAGAGGTTTACTGATACTTTGCGTTCATTAAATTCTAATTGGTCTTGTTGTTGTTTGCAACATTGTTTCTTCCTAACTTTATTGCATGTGATGAAACTTCTAACTAGTGTGTGCAGGAATATGATTTTCTACCTGCAACATTAGTTCCCTACTTGTTTTCTTACTCCCTTTTCTTGCTCTTCAGACAAATTCCTATCTTGCAGGTATCTACAATATTTTCCATAGGGTCATTAGAGTGTCCCTATTAGATATCCAGTGGAAAGGCCACCATAGAAATCCACATTTTCATGTGCATGCATATATGGTAGCTGCATCGGTTAAGTAAAGGGACTTAGATTCCTAGAGCATTATCAAGAAATCCACAATTTTTTCCACCTAACAAATTTTCTCGCCAACACTTGGTAATCCGAGCTCCTTTCCTCTGTAAAAACCACAACACATATTTCCAAAGTTGTATATGACAACTGTGGAGACAAGGACAAGGTGGCAAGTGTATTAGTTACTACCCATGAGGCATACCTAAAGGATTTCTAGGAAAAGAACAAGGGTAATAAGGCGGAATGGGACAAAATCATAGTAGAGGTCGAGAAGAGTTATGAGGCAATCGAAAGCTTAAGGGTCTCAATTAGAAATAAAGTAAAGGAGTTATATCCCTAGGTTACATTAAGAATGGACGTGTTGAGCAACCTTAGTAGGCAGATGAAAAGTATTACTGATACACTAAAGGCTAATGATGAAGATTTATCATTTGATGAATTCAACACATTGATAGAGGATTTATTTCAACAAACATAGAATGAGGTGGACCCATGGAATAATATTGAAGTGGCCTTGAATAAAGACTTCTCGATCCTTGTTTAGTAATGAAAAAATTATTATATTCCTTGGCATAAGTCGGATACAGGTTATTCTTTCCTTTAATTTCTTTATTCTTTGTTGTTGAAGGATAGATTGTTTCCAAGGATGGAAAACATGTTTCATGTGGGGTGATGTTGATCCTGGAAAATGAATAAGTCCTAAAGCAGAGGATGAGCATGCATGGAAGGAACTATGGAAAAAAATGCGTGATTGAATGCGCGCAAGGAGAGACAGGTTTGTGCTCGGAAGAAAGAAAGGGTTTAAGGGTTTAAAGACTTAGCCACATTTTGGTTGAAGAATGGTATCACATAAAAAACATGTGAATTTCTGGGTAGGCGTAATGATGACACGGTTGTTACATTAAGACTTGAAGCTCAAGAAAAGATTATTCTAGGGAATTATTATGGTTACGGGTTGTAAAGTGAAGGTTGTTATGGCTAGATGACATCTTCATGGCTTGGAAACTCAAGTATAATAGAATATGATGAAATTTGGCATGCGGGATTGCTTCTGGAATGATTATTATGCGAGATATTGTCCTATTTAAGGAGTTATTTGGATCTAGAAAAGGCAGTGGAGTGTGGGTGCATATGGTGTGTGCATATGTGTGGTGCATTTCTATAGAAAGTGCATATGTAATGGTGTATGCATGGTGAAGAATATGTAATCATTCTAGGGGTAATATAGGTTTTCTAGATTAGATCCATGGGGAGGGTACGATGTTAATGCTAGAATGATGTAACTGAATTTTTGTTGAACCTTTTTGATGTAATTTGGCAACTGTAAACATTTGTTAATCAATATATAAAGGGTTTTTCTGAATATATATTTTTATGGGTTGAAACCCTAGTGCTCTTCATTTTGCTTTGGTTCAGATCTAATTCCTTTGAATTATCAATAATGCTTATGTTATTTTGTGGTGCATCTATGCTTAGATCTAATGTTTTTTTATTTTTGTGCTAGAATGAATGCATGCATTCCTACGTTTGCACATATTTCCTCCATTAATGGCGAACATTCTTACAAGGCTCACATAAAAGAGGGGATTGGCATCTGCGTATGCCTCGAATGAGTTCCTAAATAATGTTAGGTGATAGTTTGATTCTCTTGTGGTTTAAATGGAGTAGGGAAATGAGACTAAAAATAGTCATTAATATTTTGATCCACTTATAACCCACTTATAAGGGGAATGAAAGACTTCAGCTATTTCGATAATGACTATCCATATTTGTAAAGAGATAGGGAACTTGTAACAAAATCTAACAAAATTATTTTCCATTATGATTTGGTGGATGTCTGTACCATATTTGAAATCTCTTATTTTGGCATAAGCTAGAATTATTCTAGCAAAGGAAATTTTGTCTGATTGGACACATGTCACTTGCATTTTGTAAAACATAGTTAATACTTTTAGGATGCCCATATCTTTTGTAAGAGGCAATTACAATATTCAATGAGGATATTTTAAATAACAAACCTATATATGTGTGTAGATACACACACACACACACACACACACACACACACACACACACACACACACACACACACACACATACATAAATACATAGGTGTGTGTATGTATATGTCTATATGTGTGTGTATATGTATACACACACATATTAAAAACTCACATTGAAAACATCCATAACAATTTTCTAAATTGAATGTAAATACAAAGTTAATGGATATGTTACACTTGTTTAAAAAAATACGTGTCACATTGACAACATTTTTGTTTTATTTTTAAAATATTGCTTGTAATTTACCTTGGTATTTACAACCAGGGGATATAACATTGGAAAAAACTCCCATTGATTCAATTCCATGACCAATGTCATGTTTTCACCTTAAAATTGAAAATATGTTGATGTATAAGATGTTTTCATGTGAATATGTAATTCCACTTAATAAAAAATTGTAATTATCTACTAGTTAATATAGCCTTTACAATGGTTTGGATAAGACGAGTGTCTATGATGTTGCCAAATATGTTGTGAGATCAAAGGATCTTCATTACTGACGACCATTGCTTCTTATTGGATTTCCAATATTACTCATAGTGTTAAGGCCTTTACAGATACCCTAAAAAATTTACACAACTCCAAGACCACCTCTTACGTCCTGTGATTTTCCACCAATTACTTTACAAATTTCAACTGCAAAAACACCAATGATACTACTTTAACACCATTATAAACCATTATGGCCCTCTACTTCCTATATCAACATGTAACTTTTCTTATATATCTTTGACCCCTATTTTTCTCTACCAAAAAAACTTAGTGGAAACAAAGGCATTTCCACCATCTAGACTGACTTGGGTCTTTTATAGTCCATCCTTAGACTAATAACCAAATTTAAAAATACAAGGGGATGAGCTTGAATTGTAGATATAGGGGAATATGATATATATTTAGAAATAACAACTGTGTCACATGTCATAAGTATGAAGTTGAGGCTATTCTTAGTAATTAATGAAAATAATTCAACATTAATCTTCAGTAAACAAAAGGAAACCCTAAATTTATTATTTGATGTTTTTCCAAACTTTCTTGCAATTAAATTCTAATTTCAATATAGAAATCACACAAAAACAAGTGTAAAAAAATAAATTGAAAAATTAATACATATTTGAAACCCTAAACTCTTTCAATTGGGGAATAACATAGTAATCTAATTTTTTCTTGGGAAATGTTCAGAAAAGCAAACTTGGAAGAAACCCTTCTAGATAGACTTGACACTTTTCGATAAAGAAACCCCCTAGTAAAATTCCTCCAATGTAATTTTACATTAATCTCTCTTTTTCCACGAATCACAATTATATTAAGTACTTTTGTATTTTTATACTTATACATTAATATTTCTACATTTAGTATATTCTATTCAATAGTTTTGTAATTATTACTTGGCATCTCCACTTTACAACACTCGTTACTAAGATTGAAAATTGACAAATTGTAGCATGTTTTTAGTGTGATTTAGACTATAAATTATTAGTGAAAATTTCAATAGGCCATAGATGGTTACTGTTGGCCATTGCATGTTTTTATCGTCATTGATGTCAAGTATATTGATGAAAAAGGGTTTCATGGTATTGTATGAACCTCCATGTGGTGTTATTCAATGGTCAAAAATGAGGGTTGATTGGTAGTGTCAATGTCATGATGGTGTATGAATCTCAATGTGGAGTTAGTCAATGGTAAAACATGAAGGTTTTTTAGTGAGTGTCAAGTATGGTGAAGTCCTATGAGATCCTGATTCATGGTGTAGTGAGATAAGTCATAGTTAAAGTCCTCCCAAGTGAGGTCAATCATGTTCTATAAGGTGTGTTATCAAGTTTCTATGGGTTTGCATGAGGTTAGCATTGCTTATTTCATGAGTGTTTCATGGTTGAGTTAGGTCATTCCTAGGCCTATTCCTATCCCTAGAGCATGTAAAATGAGTTTAGGAGGTTAGGATTTTTGGAGCTAATAAGTCTATTATCCAGAGGATGGTATCATCATGTTTATAGTGATACCTAACAGGTGTATGGCATGAGTTTCATGTCAGTAATTTAGTGGTTTGGATGCATTTTTTAGGTCTTTGGGAATTAAGTAGGTGAGAAACAAACAATTAAGCTTACGTAAGTATTAGATTGGATGGAGATTTTACAAAGATATTTGGGATATACTGGTGAGTATGGATAAAGTCTATATGATGTTATTATAATGCTTCACGACAAGTTTAAGGTTAAATTAAATAAGGATTTTTGAAGATATGTCAGTTTTTGGCAAAATAGGGTAAGTTTTACACTGTGATTTTGAAGCAAAATATAGACCTTCTAATGCTTGTTTTCAACTATATTCTTTACATGGGGACCTAAGTTCTTTGGAATATATTATAAGGTAAGTTATGAATGCTTTATAAAAATAATGAGGTGGTTTTATTGTCACATTTTTATGAATGATCGTTAACAATGTAAGTTGACTTTGAAACCCTAACTAAACCATCGGTAAGAGTGACTTGGAGAAGAATGAGGTATACTGATCCTGATTTCGATTGTTTTTTATCTAAGTGATGATCTATATGTTTTATACAGACTCTTATATATTTATAGAAATGTATATTAGAGCATGTGAATAGTATGTTGGCCCCTCCTAAAATTGTTTATTTATGACGAATTTTAGTTTATGGCAGAAGTTCTCCCAAAGAAGGTAAAGAAATAAATTGAAATTGTTTTAATCCCTAGAGTTTATACACACACACACACACACACACACACACACAAAGGTTTAAGGTCATGGTTGAGGTGAAAAAGTGTAAACTGTGCCCTATTTGTGAATACTAGTTTTTGGGGTAGTTTGAAGCAATCTTGTACTAAAATTGTATGATTGTAGGAGCTACATGAGGAGTTAGGAATCCTTTTAAGTTTTGATATGATCTTGGTTCATATAAATTTCTAATGGCATATCAAAAAAATATATTTGGTTATATGGTATGAAGAAGTTATTATTTGTTATTTGAAGGTAAAATTTGGAGGATATTTGATCTAGCAAGGTGTTAAGTGGCTACATGAGGTAAAGTTGTTGTTTCTTATTTTTTCATGATTGATGAAGGTTGTTGAGTTATTAAAAATCAGTTTTTAAGGGTAGTTAAATTATTTGGTAAATTATGGAATTGATTTTTGAGGTGATTGAGTATGTTGAGCTCAAGGTTAGTTTTTGAGTCCTAGAAGGCTTAAGAGAGAAGTTTGCAGAGATGGTGCTTGGTTGAAGGCCTTCCACTTGGACTTGGAATGAGTTACAATGTTTTATAGATATATGGGATTCATATTAATTTCCATTGATGTATGGTTTGTGTCTTGGTGAGTGATATTTGAGGGTTAATTCAACGTGATTTGTGAAGAAAGAAGGTAGTTATGGTTCTCACGATAGATTTGTTCTTATGTTGAAAGAATGAAGTTAAATGAATGCATGAGATGGATGATTTGATGCTTTGATATCAACCTAGAAAGTAAATAGAGATGATGTTTTTTCATATTTAACTTATTTTGAGCTCATGGAAGTTTACATGAAGGGTGCAAACTCAGTTGCTAGTTTATAAAACTGGTTTCTAGGCAAGCATGTTTTGGAGAAGAGGAAAGTTGTTGTGGTTTGAACATACATTATGTTTCATGATCTATAACAGACATGGATATTATCCTATAGATCGTATATTGGATTCCATTGAGTTTTTATATGTCAATATTTTAGTTGATCTTGGGTGTTCTTGAGGCCCAAAGGTGAAAATATGGTCCTGGAAACAACTGTTAGGTGAAGGCTATGATCCTTTTGGCTTGTGTTATGAATTATTTGATTGGTTCAAGATATGCTTTAAGACAATGAATGGATGATTATATATGCTATATTACACATGTGTGGTGAATTTTTGGATCTTGAATGAATCATGCTTTTTTTGACATTTTTGGTTTTATCTCATCCTTAGTGATGGGGTTTTGAGCTAGTTTTGAGCATGTTTGAGTGGTTTTGGGCATAAAATGACCTATATGGGTCATATGTGACCATGTTGTAACGAATGTTATTGAGGATGTTTATTAATTTTTTTTGGTATAAATTAGTCATGAAGGATCTCGACCTCTATTGTATTTTTAAGGTAGATAATCCTATTAAACCAAGTGTTTTGAGTTCATTTTTGAACTAGTGCTCTTAAGGAGGAAAAAATATGCAACCTAGTAGAATTTTATTGTAAGGTATTAGTCGTATGATTTGAAGGTATGAGGAAGTGTGTTACAACTTGAGGACTGATATAGATAATGTGTGGAAGATGTTTAGAGCCAAGATAAGGTCCAAGAAGATAGGAGATAAGAGAAAGTTGTGAGAATGAGGTGTATAAAGGTTAAGTTGTGAGCTGAATTAAAGATCTCCATCAGTTGTGGAAGAATGAATTCATATGTGATCATCATCAGGTGGCTGAGTTCAGTGCTTGATTCATCTTAGGGGGTTGTATCCTCATTTTGTATTAGTTTCTTCACTAAATTAGGTGTCGGTACTCCTTGTATGGTTGGTTCTATACTAAACTGAGGGGTTGGTGCTCCTTGTGAAGTTGTTTTTTCACTGAAATTTATTTATTGTGAGTAATATCAGAAAATTTTCAGTGGGTTTTATTCCCCATAAGGGTTTCCCAATTATATATAGTGTTCATGTGTCTGTTCTTCTTTATTTCATGTTGTTGTGAATTCTTAATACACACCTAATGTGCATATATGGTTATGGATGATAAATGGATTAATGAAATAATGAGTGTATGTGATGGTAAATTAATTGAAATATTTTTAGGACTGATTTGCCGTCTCCACCCTTCGCAGTCCATTGTGCTTTCAACAATTGGTATCAAAGAAGGTCCTTGAGAAGCAAGTCTAATCACTTGAAGGATATCATAGAAGCACAAACAATGGAAATTTTTTTAGATGTTGAAGTTGCATTTGTTGTAAGATAATGGTTAAGTGAGCTGGCCACCCCTTAATAAAATATGAGTCCAACATTATACTATAGGTTAAATATTTAATAATAAGAAATATTAATATTTCTATTATTAAATATTCAAACCTAGGGATATACTTTAGGTTAAATATTTAATAATAAGAAATAGTTATATTTCTATTATTAAATATTTTAAACCTTGGTATATGTGTCAAACCATTTAGGTTAAAAAGTTGGGTCGAGAGACATACTCGATGACCTCATATAAAAAGGACTTCGAGTCCTCATTTGATATATTGGAAAATATATCTTAAATGTGTTTTTATCCGTGTGATTAGGGTTTCTAAAGGAGGAGGTAATTTACCGGATGTAAAAGGGTTCTCTACAATAAAGGTTACTTTTCACAGTGGTTTTTTACCTTTGGGTTTTTCATTATAAATCATGTTTCATTTGTTATTTACTTTATGTAAGTATTTCTTTATTTGTTATGTAATATAATGTGATGTTTATTGATTTAATATTACATAGTTGTTTAATGTTGAATAATTTAATTGATTAAATCCATAGTTAATAGAATCCTCAAATTCTATCATGGTATCAGAGCAAGGTAAAATAAATAGATTAGATCAAATATTGTTTTATTTAATTTATTTAATTGTGTACGGGTTTTTTCAACCAACTCGGAAGGGCATTTAAAAATCATTGGACTCCCTTCTCCTCAATTTGTTTATAATCTAATTTTTTAATGTTTTATAAGGAATTAATGTGAGTGTGCACATGTGAAAGGGGTTTACATGCGTGTGAAAAATCGCATACAGGTAAGGGTAAATTAATATATGAAATATTTCTATTTCTCTATAGTTTTAAATGTGTGAAGGGTAAATGTTTTCAAAGGTAAAATTCAAGAGTAAATGAAGGGAGAAGACAAGTTTCATAAAAAGAGGGATTTGAAATTATTTCATTGGCTGGGTGAAATAACTTCTCCCCTCTATAAATCTCGAGGTTAATTTGTACTCTCATGTGATTCGAAATCTCCTCGCACGTGGTAAAAATTATCTTATTATTTTTACCTTAATTTTTAAAAAATAATACGCCTGTGTCCTTTAGTCCCCCCTCTAATAGGGCTTGATTTAAAAAAATATAAGTTTATAGTTTTTATAACTATAATCTTTAAATGAAAATTTATCATAGAATAAAGATCATTATAGTTTATATTATATAAACTATTCTCAAAAAATTATATAGTTGTTTATATCTTATTATAATTTATAAACATAATCTGTCTAAAAATTCTAAAATTTCATATTCTGGAAATACATAGGTAATTTTCACCATGTTAAATTTGACTATCAAATGATTGTCACGGTAGACCAAAAATAAGGCAGAATGACAGTCATGTAGGCATCAAATTTAAGTTGATCATATCTAGGAAATTTTCAATGTGTTAAAATTGACGGTCAAATAACCATCACGACAAACCAAAAATAACGTAGAATGACAATCATTTAGACATCAAATTTAAGTTGGCCAAATCTTTATCTTCATTAACACTTTTATGAAATTTGAAGTTTTTGTGCATTCTTAGAGTTTCATCTTCACTTCTATATGGTCTAGGGTATAATTTCAGAGCCCTTTATAATGCAGGTTATTATTTGATTATGGAAAGCTAATTAGTATGCATTTTAATGACAGAATTAGTTATACTCAAATAGTTTCTTTAGATCTATAAATTAAGATCTGGTTCTATTAAGATTTTTATGATCAAATATTAATAAATTAGTTAACTATTTTTAAAACAATATATAATACTATATTTTTTAATGAAATAATACAACTTTGTTTCATCATAGAATATGGGTATTGCCGTTTTTTTTATTAATATGTTTTTAACTCAGTGGCACATTATATCGTAATGGGGTATGTGTTTCAAGAAATTTGAAAGACAATGGCGTCTAGTTTCTTTTTCCTCGATAAATCTCAGATCCTAAATGGAGAAAATTACATTATTTGGAAGATCAAGGTCAAATCAAAACTTATGGTGAGGAAACTTTGGATGATTTTTTCAAGAACCCACCGGTCATCAAGTGAATGCGAAAAATATGAATGCATTCTCACAGCATGCGCAAGAGGCCCTTTCCACGATCCTACGCAATGTGAACGATGAATATCTTCTACACATTATTAATATCGAACATCCTAAAGAGGTATGGATAGAATTAAAATCCATGCATGAAGGTACATGCTTATTTAAGATTATTAAACTTGTTTTAGAATTACTTATGGCTCCTATGAAATGAGATGAAAAAGAAGTTAATTTCTTAGCCAAAATTAAAAATATCAAAGCACAATTAGATGGATGCAGTTGTGACTTAATTGGTGAAAAATTAATCTACTTTATTATTCAGTTGAATATACATGAAATATTTAGGAATTTTATTTATATCCTAAACTCTAAATATAAAAATGAGGATGAATTACCTTATTTAAATACTTTGAGTTCTCTTCTGATACAAGAAGAGCAAGTGATGATGAACTTAAAATCTAAGGAGAATGCATCTCAGGAACTTCTTGCTCAGAATTCGAAGTTCAAACCACACAAGCCCTTCTCTGATCAGAATTTTAGATCTAAATATTCATTTTTTGATGAATTTTTTTTTACTTCTGAACATTTACGTGTAAGCTTTAATGGAAAATGTTACAAATGTGGAAAATTAGGGCATAAAAAGGAAGAGCGTAAATCTAAGAAACATATCCATAAAAATCAAAAACAAATTGTCTCATCTAGATATAATTTAAAGGAAAATGATAGTTCTAATGATGTTCCTAAAACTATTACATTATATGTTGCTTTATACTCTTCCTCTAATTTTGAATGGATTCTAGATTCAGGTGCTTCAAAACATATGACTGGTATTTCCAATTCTTTATGTGATGTTACAAAAATCAATGAACGTGTGTATCTTGGTGATAACTCATCTTTAGAAGCAACAAAGAAAGGAAAAGTAAAATTTGCAAATGGTATTTTGAATAATGTTTCATTTATTCTTAAGCTTAAAAATAATCCTTTTTCATGTTCACAACTAACTCATGATGGTTTTTCTATTCAAATTTTGAAGGACTTGGTACATCAAAGATAGTAATGATAGTATAATTGCTGAAGGAATTCAAAGAAATGGTCACTATATTTTTTATCGTTTTTTTTCTACATCTTGTTTTGTATCTCAAAGTTTGAATAATTCAAAACTATGACATGAAAGGTTAGGACTTGTCAATTATCGAAACTTGTATGAAATGTCTAGACATAATCTAGTTAAAGGTTTTCTTATTTTGTCTTTATCTCATGATAATTGTGAAGGGTGTTTATGCTTGAAACAAAGTGCTAAACCCTTTCACTTACATCATGAGAAAAGTTATTCTTCATCACTAGAACTCGTTCATAGTGATGTTAGAGGACTTCTTGAAGTAACTTCATTAAATGGTTCTTTGTATGTTGTGACACTTATTGATGATTTCACTAGGATGATTTGGACATATTTTCTTTAAAATAAATCTGATGTATTTAGAAAATTTAAGGAATTTAAATATTCTGTTGAAAATTTATCAAATTATAAAATTAAGAGGCTTAGAACAGATAACGGGGGGTGAATATATTAGCAAGGCATTTGAAAAATTCTATATTGATTGTGGTATTAAGAGAGAACTAACTTCTCCCCATTCTCCCCAGTCTAATGGTGTTGCAAAATGAAAAAATAGATATGGCTCGCACTATGGTTCAATCTTCCGGTCTTCCCAAATTTTCATGGGTAGAAATAATGAACACAACCATCTGCATTCGAAATAGATTCCCTACCAAATCTATTCACCTTTCGACACCCTTAGAGAAATGGTTAAATCAAAAATCTGATGTATCACATTTAAAAGTCTTTGGTATTCCTGCCTCCTTAAAGAAGAAAATAAAGAAACTTGATATGACTTATTTTTATTTTATTTTCATTGGATATGGTATTAACACTATAGGTTTAAGGATTTACGACCCTATAAAAAGGGAAGTAACTAAAAATCGTAATGTTATTTTTTAGAAAAAAAAATCTATTCATTTTCAAACAGTAATGATATTCTTAATCCTGTCAATATTCTAGGTAATGATGGTTCTGGTTATGATGATAAAAATATGGTAAAAGATCATGATGATCTTTCTTGTGTTAATACTATGGGATGTTTCTAAATCCCCTGTCTCCCTAGCTAATAAACCAAAATGGGCTCAAACTATGTTAGAAATTTCTACTCCTATTAACTTTAGGAAAATGACTAGAAGTCATCATACGTACCATGCATTAATGACCTTATATGAACCTGAGCCACAAAGTTTTGAAGAAGCTTCTCGGGATGAGAAGTGGATCAATACAATACGTAGGCTGAATATAATGCCCTAATTCAAAATAAAACTTGGGAGTTGGTTCCACGTCCTAAGAAAAGAAGTGTTATAGGGTCTAGATGGTTATACAAAGTAAAATATAATGTTGATGGTAGTATTGAAAAATATAAATCTAGACTTATTGTTAGAGGTTTCATTTAGAAACCTAGGATATATTATGTTTATACATTTTCCCCTGGAACTAAAATGAGCATTATTAGGACCTTTTTTGCTATTGCTGCGTTAGTTTGGGTGGGAAATCCACCAAATGGATGTGAAAAATAATTTTTTGAATGGTGATTTAAAAGAATAACTTTACGTGTCTCAACCTAAAGGTTTTGAAGAAACTAGTTAAAGAAAACGATGTTTGTAAGTTGAAAAAAAAATTGTATGGTTTAAAGAAAGCTCATAGAGTTTGGTATGTGAAAATTAATATTTTATTTTAACAATTAGGTTTTGTTCTATTGTTCTTCTGACAAATGATTTATTCATTAGGCAAGAAGGTTATCACATTATCATTGTATGTCTATATGTGGATGATCTGCTTATGACTAGTGATAGTCCTGCTTTAATTCAGAGGATTAAAGAAAAATTGAAACAATACATTTGAAATGACTGATTTAGGTCTCTAACATCATTTGTCCTGACGTGGTTTTATTTCAAGAATAAACACTCTATTGTTGTTTCTCAAGCACAATATGCAACCAATGTACTAAAAAAGTTTAATATGATTGATTGTAAACCAATTTCTAAACCTATGGAAGTTGGAATAAAACTTGATCCTAAACATGCATGCGAAAAAGTTGATCCTACTTTATATAGGAAGTTAGTTGGTAGTTTGATTTAGCTAACTATAACTAGACTAGATATTTCCTATGCAGTAGGAATTTCTTCTAGGTTTATGTAGGAACCTTATAGAGATCATTGGAATCTTACAAAAATAATTCTTAGATATATTAAAGGTACGATAAATTATGGGTTGCATTATAATAAGGATGAAAATGCTAACTTACATGGATTTTGTGATTCTAATTATGTTGGTGATGTATTAGATATAAAATCTACTTCTTATTATGTGTTTAAATTTGGTGCAGATGTCATTACTTAGTGTAGTAAAAATAAGCCAATTGTTTTTATCTCTTCAATTGAAGATGAGTATAGAAGTGCAATGGAAGATGCAAAAGAGGCACTATGGCTTAAGAGGTTGTTTGTTGAGATAAAGATGAAGGATCAAGTTATTATTCCTTTGTTTTACTACAACCAGAGCACCATAAATCTTACACATAATCCAGTACAACATCAGAGGATGAAGCACACTGAGATACATATACACTTCATCTATCAAAATGTGCTAAGTGGTGAGATAGATCTTAAGTTTGTGCCGACTAAATAGCAGGTTGCTGAAATCTTCATAAAGCCCTTAAGTGCTGCAAAGTTTTGTCACTTTCATGAAAAACTTGGATTTTTAGAGTTTCCATTGAGGGGGAGTGTGCATGAAAATTTCACCTCCTAATGAAACTTGGTATTTGTAAAATTACAAACTCATTGTAATAAAGCCCTTCGAGCATGTGTATACCTCCTTAGATTCTTTTTTAGAAAGAAGTATAGAAAGACCTTAAAGGAAGTATTCGGTAAAATCTTTAGTGCTATCAAGTTTATTGGTAAACATCTAGTGTAATTATATTGTTAAGAAGGACCTTGGCTATAAAAGGCTCATATATGATTAGTTTCAAGTAACCTTTTACAAGAATTTGTGAGAACATGTGAAACTCACAAATCATACTTAGCCAGTGATCATGGGATGATCTTTGGGATTCCAAATCCTTTTGTACCAAAAGGTAACTTGAGTATGATGAAGATGTTATAATTTTTCCACCTATATGCTAGCCTAAAACCTTTATGGTTTAAGGATTGTAAATCATGTAGTGTAATGTGGGTAGGTAATCTATTAGAATATGTTACTCCACTTAAAATTAAGGGGGAATGTTGGAACATAAGGGTTAAGTGGGGTGGTCACTCTGTAATTAAATATGGGTCCAACATTATATTATAGGTTAAATATTTAATAATAAAAAATATTTCTATTTCTATTATTAAATATTCAAACCTAAGGATATACTTTAGGTTAAATATTTAATAATAAGAAATAGTTCTATTTCTATTATTAAATATTTTAAACCTTGGTATATGTGTCAAACCATTTAGGTTGAAAATGTGGGTTGGGAGACATACCCGATCACCTCATATAAAAAAGACTTTGAATCATCATTTGACATATTGGAAAATATATATCAAAGGTGTTTTAACCCTTGTGATTAGGGTTTCTCAAGGAGGAGATAATTTACTAGATGTAAAAGGGGTTCTCTACAATAAAGGTTACTTTTCACAATGGTTTTTTACCTTTGGGTTTTCCACTATAAATCATGTGTCGTTTGTTATTTACTTTCTGTAAGTATTTCTTTATTCGTTACACAATATAATGTGATGTTTATTGATTTAATATTTCATAGTTTATTTATGTATGTATAATTTAATTGATTGAATCCTGTAATTGATAGAATCCTCAAATTATATCAACATCAAGGAGGAGGAATGAAGTTTCTCAGTTAGTGATTCATGGCTTACAAGATCAAATCAAGGATATTGAGATAGATCATGGTCAAGCCATCAAGGGTTTGGAGTCAGATGTTGAAATTATGTCAAAATCCCTAAAGGTGAAAGAAGACACTTGTTTCAAGTATGAAGAGAGCTTTAAAATTTTAGAATCTAATTTAGAGAGTGCATCTAGTAGGTCAAGGATGTATGAGAGGCTTGAGAATAGCTCTAAATCTCTTGATGGGATTTTATAATGCCAAAGGGTGACTAGTGAAAAAACAGGCCTAGGGTTAAAAGGAGAACATATGAAGAATGATTTTGAAGTTGGTCCAAGTTATAAATATGATGAGAATGTGACCAAGAAGAGTGGATCGAGAAATTCTAGGTCAGTTAGACAACCTAATCCTACGAGGTACAGTTCATCATTAAATAGTTATTGCTATATTTTTCATGATTTTGGTCACATGACATAGATATAGGAGAATTATAATTTTCTCATAGGAATGAGTGTAAGGCTTCTTCAAATGAAGAAAGTGATAAAAAAGAGAAAGAAAAAGAGGTGGTCAGTAGAAACTAAGGATTAGCAGGAGGAAGGACTAAGTGTGTGAGAATCCAATAGGAAAGTATTCTTGGGATTTTGGGTTATCAAATGCCACAAGATGAAGGACACATAGTTAGTATGGTGGAAGCAATATGCATCCAAATGAGTTGATAGATTGGATTTCTAAGCATTCATAGGGAAAGAATAGAAAGAATTCATGAGGGCATAACTAAGGACTAAGAAGGTGAAGATTTGCTTGTACCAAACTAACAGGGTATGTTGCTCCTATGGTCAAGAAGGATGTATGTGTCAAGAGGAAAGAGTGAGTAGAGGAAAGGAAAAGATCACGTCTGAATTGCATTCCATGAAGTATGGTTGCATTGAAGTTTTTGAAAGAGGTAAGTTCTAGTGCCCTTGTGATGGATCAAACTAGTTTGTTTAAGCGAAATTGTAAAATTTGAGGCAATGGGAAATGAGTGTAGCTGCATTACATTGAAGAGTTTTATAAGCTAGCTCAATGAGATCAAGTACATATAGAAGAGGATGTTGAAGGAAGTAGGATAGATATATGATACTGGGTTAAGAGGACTTAACGATACATGATGTAAATTATTCATGTGTTCTTGAGTCTTGAGTTTTGATAGGTGTCTAATATTTTGCATACTCAAACAGTTTTTTTGAAAGTAGTTAGTGGAAACTGTCTAGAAAAAAAACACCATACTTTAGAGGTGGAGGAAGAGGAATAAGAGGTGGAGGAAAATATGTCAAACATAGGGAAAACAATGTGAAAACTCATGAGGAAGACTCAAGTAGTTCTATGTAAAACACAAATGTACACCTATGATCAGTGGATAATGTTATAGGTAGTTATTCATGATAGTCGGAAGAGGTCTGTAAGTTTTGGAAGATGTTTATCATGAGGCCTGAGTATGTATAGGTAGATGTCTTCAAATGCACACAAGTTTGTTGGTCATAGGTATGTGTATGAGTGTCTGCAAGAGAATCCTCAAGAAATCACATAGTAAGAGCGTAGTGAAGCTCAGTAAATTATATTGTACATGCTAATGAAGAAGAAGAGTGTCATCGACATACTAATATTCCATAATTTACCATCTTGTGGAAGAACTAGAACATGTCATTGAGAACTTCCTTGATGATGAGGATGAGTCTATGGTAATGAATCCAAGCAATAAAAAGTGAAGAACCAACACAAAGAAGAACACTATTCAGTACTATGTGCAATAACAAGAGGTAAATGTGTGTACATTATGAGGTTCACCATCAGTTTCATAATGACATAGTCCATTATATACACTTTGCACAAGGTTATATGTTATGTTTTGAGTTCAATTATCAAGTTGGAAAGTACCTCTGAAGTGATAAATCCTTACAAAAATCCCTTTTAAGGGTTTGAAACATGGATGGAAAATTTATTAGATACATAATAGCTCATAAAGTGAAATGACATAATCTTGAGTCCTTAAGGGATCCATTAAGATGTTGTTCTTATAACATTTGTTAATGATTATCATAATTCTATCATCATAGAACATTGGTGTCACTCTGGAAGTGTAAGAGCATAGTGGTCTTAAAATTTTACAGGAAGCTTCTTGATATACCGACTAAATGGAGGTGCAAACTATACATTTACAGTCATCGCTATGTGAAGAAACCTATGAGAAGGGAATGATGTTGAGATAGATGCATTCTACAATGAATTATGAATACATGGTTTTTAAAGGAATATGAAAAAAGAATATTACAGGCTTATAAAGTTAACTCATCAAGTGTTCAGGGATCATCAAGTCAATCCAACTTATAAGACGTTAGAATACTTGTGGATAAGTGGAATTATAAACTTTTCACTGTTATTGATTCTTAGAGTTATCCATGGTATTGTGATTCAAAGACTAATAAGTTAATATACTCCTATGGAGAGATAAAGATAAAGTTTTAACCTCATAGTTGTAACTCACCTATGAATCGTGCATTACTGTAATTCAGTTGATGGGATAAGAATGGCAACATATTGAATGAAACATCAGTGCATATACTGAAGTTGTGAAAATTTGTCTTATAAGTCCCCAAAAATAGGTCTTAGATGTATTGAGCCTTCTAAAAAAAATCAAATAACTTAAGGTTGTAGTCTAGGGAAATCACTCATAACACATGATCTACAAGCATAAACATTGTATGCAATAGGGACCAATCCCTTAGGCATGAAGAATCTGAGTTAATCACCACTCATGATTTGAGTCAAAATAAGCATTCATATAGGTAATAGTTTATGAAGAGATGCATTATCTATATCACATCGTGAGAAATCAATGGTTCAATACCTTGGTGAATACATTTTTCCAGTGGGTATAGTGATTAACCTCTAGGTTCTATATATCAATGATTTTCCCTAGGTGAAAAAGGTATATAATACATGAGGGCTCATCCATAGTATCTAAGTAGAAGGGCCATTATAATCAATAGTATGATGTAGCATCATAATTAGATCTTCTAAATTGTAGAATTGTATTCAAGTTGATTGTCATTTAGTAATGAAATATGTCCATTAGAGTCACTAAGATAGTTTCATGACCACAAGTGTGAGTACCAATGCAAGAGTAAGGAAATTGGGATTAGTATCTAGCATGACATAGCTTAGAATATTGTTTCAAACCACTGATAAGACTATGAAAGGAAAGGTGAAACATAAGACCATGTCTAAATGTTGAAAAATCCTATAGGGTGAAGACTTTGATGATGGGCTTCAGGTTTTGTGATTGAATGGCTTACAGAGGTAGGTTCACAAAATGTATTATGAAAAAACTCAGTTGAAGGTGAGTCTTCTTGGTAATTATTGTGTATTTGATAGTTATCATGGAGAAAATTATCTCTTGAAGGTAACATAAGCTCAGTTGAGAAGGTAAATGATCCCTAAATCATGTCATAAGAATAAATAATTGATATAGGTACAGTAATAAATAGACATTTTAGAATAGCTACAAGGGTTTTAGAAATGGATTGTCAACCATGGGCTTGTAGCGGCTGAAAAATAGATACAAAAGATGAATAGATTGTCTAAGAAGTTACCTCATAAACTTTGATGAATATGGAGATAGGTTTTTCAAGAAGAGGGATAAGTTCATGGGAAAAATATAGTCTAACCATCGGTGACTATGTCTTTATTCTCTGTATCTAAAATGTATTCTAATTTCTAGCATATGATTCACATGTGTTCTTAGCTCTAGAATTCATGATGATATATGAATTTTGTACATGATCAAGATGTGATCCAAAGTATTTAGTGTTGGGTGAGTATCTAAAAAACCCTGACTCTATCCTCTTAATGATCTAAAAGCAGGGGCTAGTACTGTATTCTGATCCAAACTATAAGGTTTCAGACACAGTTCCCCATGAGATAATTGACTATTTCCAATATAGAATTACTCCAAATATGTCCTAGGATGCATGTGTTTATCCCCACTAGAGTGTTTGATGTGAGAAGCATGTGAATAAATTAATAAAGTGTTAGTGGTCTGATATTACTCCTAGACCCAAGATGGCACAAGGATGTAAATATTAGTATGACAAGGATATAAGGCATGTGAAATAGGATGGAAACCATTAGAGTAGTTGTGTATAAGTTCATCTTGTTAGAAATAGGGGATCAAATTGTTCATCCCATCCATAGTAATGTAAGTTGCCCCCTTAATGTCTTATTATAGGGTCTAAGTCATTTTTTGCACTTGGGCTACTTAAATGCCATCAACCTAGTGAAGTAAGGAAAACTTCTGGAACATTGACCAACATGAATTAAAATTAAAGAGTACTTTTATGTAGGTCGACCCAAAATTGAGTTGAGTTTTGAAATCATCAAGTCAAAGTTGAAGTAGAGTTACAAGTTGCATAATGCCTGTGGATAGTCTTAAGAGGAGCAAATGAGCCTTTGAGTCAATAAGAATGAAATAGCTTGATTTAAAGGTTGATTATATGTAAAAAATCCACTTAAATAGGAAGGTTATGAAAATTTTATGTATCAAATTTGGGTATCTAAAAATATTTAAGCATAGGATTAGGATGACTATATTGTATGTAATCCTCCATATGAAATTTGATGTATCTCGGTAAAAGTCTCCATTTGATTAATTCATCCAATTAGGAATATTTGACTATGTAATTTTATGGCTCATCTCTACATGGTACCATGAATTCTACCCACTAAATTAGAATATGCACTGAGTGATGCGGCTATGCTGAATTAGCGAAAAATAATCCTAAATATGGTTTTGACAGCATTAGAGGCATAATTGGTGTTCTTGAGTATGAAAAAGACCTAGAAGATGGCGTTGAGTTAAGATGAAGACAAAATAGAGAGCATATATTCAGGGGGTCTATTTTGTGGTGTATATCAGGTCCATAGGATCTTCACATGTTGTTGATGGAGTCAAAGAAGACCAAGTTCAATCCCAGGGGGAGTTATTTGTGCAAGTAAGATGATTTTGTACATTGTTGTCATTGTGTTGTTATTTTTTTCATCTCTAGTAGTCAGTATAGCCTTTTTCATAGATGTCAAATGGGGATAGTAGCATAAGAAACATGGAAAATAACTCATGTAGGTATGTTGGTCTTATTGGTTTCCATCAATAGTTCTGAAGGTGGTTACCATCAATGACAAAGGGGGATATTTTTGGCCATTGTGTGTTTGTGTTTTCATTGATGTCAAGTCCATTGATGGCGAAGGGTGATTAAATAAAATGTGGAATAATGGTAGTTAATCTAACTAGGCTAATGAAAATAGAAACCCTAATATGTAAAGAAGGGTTGGAAAGAACTTAGATAATTAAGTGAGCTTGTAGGACTATGTCCCAGAGATGACTGGAGAAACAGGAGGAGGAAACGACTGTGCTGAGGTCTAGTAAAGTGCAGATCTGAGAAATCTGAGTGGACTGAGGAGACTGGGAGAGGACCAGGGCACTTGTGGGTGCCCTAGTCTACGTTTGGGCTACCTAGTTTGTGTAGGAGGTCCAAAAACAAAACTTGCATGGTTGCTAGATGATCTAAATCCTTCGTTTTCTGTCACATTAACTTTTTGTGGTTGGCTATATGTCACACATAATCAATGATTGAGAGGAAACCTATAAAACCATAAGACAAGCATCAAACCCCTAAAAATAAAGATGCATATGAAGGGGTCATATTGTCCTCAGCTACCACAATGGTGGAATTACAAACTGGGTGTTATAGTACATCTCAGACCCAATATAGTTATATATGCTTGTGTGTACAATCATGCCCTAGGTGCTCTTGTGCCAGTCACACTTTAGGAAGTAGCGAGCTATAATGATGTGTATAAAATGTAATAGAATGGTGGATGGAATAGAATAAAGTTCCATCCTATGCTTGTGTGATGCAGATGAACTAGCCTTGTGCTTTGTGATGGATCTAGATGGATGCAAATGAGCTCTATATGCCTTAAATGGATGCAACCTTAGGTGATGATAGTAATGACTAGTGCTTGGTTCCTCATTATGGTCACATAACTTTATATTTATATGGTTCTCTTGTTCTAATTTCATAATTAACCTCGAAAATTTCAACCACAAGAAATATGAAATGTTCAAACAACTAGAAAGTGCCCAAAAAGTGGTGGAGAAGTGGAAAGAGGGTCAGGGCACCCTGACTGGGACCAAGGCACCTGACGCCACCCCAGTACTAGCTAGTGGTGCCCCAGTCAAATGAAAAATAACATGGAAAGATAGAAATAGACTGGTTAAGTATGTGCGAGAGGTTGGAAGTAATGACAGAAAACAAAGTAAAATGACTAAAAGATGAGGCTTAATTAGTACTTTCTTCACTCAAAAACCATATGAATAGTATTATGATACTGGGACTAAATAATGTCTAAAGTGTGTGATTTTTTACTACATTTTCCCCCACTTTATGTTGGTGAGAGAAAATCTTAGTAACATAAAGTAGATATAGATGCATACCTAGTAATCCATGTAGAGTGATGTAGAAACACGCTGAAGGACTAGACAAAGCATGGAGTGACAAAAAATGATGGAGCATGGAAACTAAAGATGCAAAACTATAAAAAAGTGATGAGAGTGAACCTAGGGAGGAAATTCCTGTGTATTTTTTTATTTTTGTTATTTACTTGCATGGTTAGTATGGTGTGTTCTACACGTAAAATTTCATTGTTGTTACCCCCATTGTTATAGTTATTGTTGTTGACTGCTTGTTTCTCATATGGATGGACCAGTAAGGACAAAATGATCAAGTACTCAAATATGCATGTATATAAAGATGAATGTATATGTATGTGAAATCATGTAGATGTAAAGTATGTAAATGAATTATGGAACATGTGTACCTGATCCATGTCGAGATAAAAAATGTAGAAAGAGGATATCCTATCCAATTTTTTGGGTGATCCGAAACTATAGGCCGAAGAAGTGTAGGGAGGAATTCCACTATATCCTCTAACCTACAACTAGTTCCCTGAATATGTGTGAAGAGATCTCTTTACTGCATAGTTTTTAAGGTGATCTGATGCCACTAGCTGAATTAGTGTAGAGAGGAAGTTTGTTGTATCCTCTAACCTATAACTACTCCTGAGAATGATAAGGAATAACATGTCCTATTAAATTTGTTATGTACAGGGTTCGTAGACTTATCTGAACCCACTCACTATATAACCCAAAATGTCAAGGGAAAAAATGACTGAACTAAATCAATGTAAAAGCGTTTTGTAATATGTAAAACCCCTAAATGATTCCCCCCTCTCTGGGGGTGCATGCAACGTCATTGATAGTAGATTACGGCCCTAAAGGAGAACTGACCGCATGAACTATGTAACTTTTCCCTGCAGGGGAAATGAAAATGCTTTGTAGAAACCAAGGTGCACACAAACAAGAAGGATATCCAAAAACAAGTGTTAGTACGAACAGAAATGCATCTGGAAAGTAATTTGTAAGCTACCAGTAAATACAATAATGTAAACATGAAAGAAGACATATTAAATCGCCAAAGTGGGTGAAAAACATGAGACATCACTCACAATGTCGCAAGACATGCAAGGCCGTAATGGTTGGATACAACAAACAAGTGTGCATACCAAACAAAGGGAAAGTCCTTACATACAATAGCAAAACAATAAGCAAGTAAAAATGAAAAATAGCCATGGACGCAAGTAATCCTGCAAAACAAATGCTACACATAAAGCACCATCAACATGTTAGAAATATAACCCATATATCAAGAGCGTGAATAAGAATATAATGAAAAGTGCTAAGGACAAAATGAAACAATAGCACCTGTGAGAGACAAAAGTGGATGCCCCCAGTGACCTTTGTAAGAGTGGTAGAAGGTGAACATCTATGTTGTGTGTAAGATACATGTATTTACAATCACAACTAGAGAAAGGTGTGAACGCACATGTATATATGGTATAGATAAATGACATACAAGATATATATCTAGCATGTGTAATAAAGTGACCATGAACAAGCGAATGCAAGAAAGAGTAAAATAAACCAAGATATGTAATATGATGTAAATGGATGGAATGGAATGCAATATGGATGATAGGAGCCACGTGTCCCCCATTTGGATGGATTTGTATGCAATGATTTTCATTTAGTTTTCCCCCTCAGCATTCAAGAATGAACCGTAAATGAGAGTGCATCATCAGGAAATGGTCAAAATGTGTGTTGTGTCTAACACACTGTGATGAATGTGATGATTATGTGACCTAAAAATAATGTGTGTGTGACCCATATAGCTGAAGTGTATATCACGACAAGTTGATCAAGTGAGTGATGATGTACCCTAAAGTGTATATCACTACAAGATGAATAGAAGGAGTGGTGATGTAGCCTAAAAGTGTATACCACTACAATATGAAGGAATATGTGACTATTTAGCCTATAATATATGTCACTAACCTAGGAATGTCGTATGTAGAAAGAAACAATGATGAATGTGTAATGAGGATAAGGTCCACATGATTGGTAAACCATCAGCATTTGAGTATGGACCAAGGAACTAAAGTGTGTCATAGGGTAATGAGTGCAATGTGTAGAAGATGATGTAGTATGTGTGATGATAATAGATGACCATATGATGTGTAGGATGTGTGATATGCAATGTATAAGATGCAATGTGAAAATGTATAGATAGACTAATAGTGTGAAATGTGTGCTATGTGATGTGTATGATGAGTATTATGTAAAGCTAGATGTAAATGTGACACATGTATGATGAGGGTGAATATGATGTGTAAAATATGTATAATATGTAAATGCGCAATGGTCAAAATAATGTAGTCTAAATGTAGGATGTAAGATGTGTGACAAGAAATGTGTGAATGGACGTAGTGTGTTAATACATATTGTGCATTGTGTGGGGTTCATGTGTAGTATGTATCCCTCAATAGTCAAGTGTGAACTGAAGCACAAGAATGTGGCATCGGGTAATGGTAATGCTAGTGTGAGTGTTGTGAATGAATGTCTAATTATGGTATGATAAATATGTAATACACATGTTGATGTTAGGGGGGAATAAGTGTGATGCTCCCAAGTGTACTATGATGATGGAAATATATGATATTACATGAGAGGTGCCATGTCATTGTGAGAGAGTGTTTATATATTGATTGGGTTTGGAATCAAGAAAATCCTTAGAAAAACGATCAAAAATAGCATTAAATTGAGTAGGCGACACGTTGATAGGTGAATACATAGTCTTTAGGGTTTTAGGAGAGCATATTTACAAGATGAGTGCATTTGAATCAATTAAAGCAAAGATACTTGACATAGCTTAGGAGCCATGATGGAAGAAAAATAAATATCCAAGAGTATTCAAACATGGGTTCACCCAAAATGATTAAACTAAAATGTGGAATAATGGTAGTTAATCTAACTCAGAACAACATTAAATAAAAATAAATAAAAGTAGTAAATAAATGTAGAAAATGAACCAAACAACTAGGCTAATGAAAATAGAAACACTAATATGCAAAGAAGGGTTAAAAAGATCTTAGATGAATTGGTGAGTTTGATGGACTATGTCTCAGAGCTGAATGGAGAAATCGGAGGAGGAAATGACTATGCAGAGGTCCAATAAAGTGCGGATCCAAGAAATCTGAGTGGATTGAGGCACCTAGGAGAGGATCAGGGCACCTTTGGGTTCCCTAGTCTACGTTCTGGGTGCCCTGGTTTGTGCAAAAGGTCCAAAAACCAAACTTGCAAGGTCACTAGATGACCTAAATCCTTCGTTGTCTATAACATTAACTGTGTTGTACCTAGTTATATGTCACAGATAATCAATGATTGAGAGGAGACTTATAAAACCACAAGACGAGCATCAAATCCTTAAAAATGAAAGATGTATATGAAGGGGTTAGACTATCATCAGCATCCATAATGATGGAATACTAACTAAGTGTTAGAATACATCTCGGACACAATGTAATTCTATGTGTTTGTGTCTGCAATCATGCCCTAGGTGCACTTGTGCCAGTCACACTTTGTGAAGTTGCGAGTTATAATTATGTGTAGAAAATGTAATAGAATGGTGGATGGAATAGAATAAACTTCTCTCCTATGCTTGTGTGATGCAAATGAACCAACCTTGTCCTTGTGGTGGAGCTAGATGGATGCTAATGAGCTTTAGATGCCTTAAATGGATGCAACCTTAGGTGATGATAGTAATTACTAGTGTTTAGTCCCTCATTATGGTCACATAACTTTATATTTATATGGTTCTCTTTTTCTAATTTTGTAATTAACCAAGAAATGTTCAAATGGCTAGAAAGTTCCCAAAAATTAGCAGGAAAGTGGAAAGAGGATCAATGTGCCCTGACTGAGATTAGGGCACTTGTTAGCACCCCAGTACTAGCCTGGGCACCCCAATCAAATGAAAACTAACATGGAATGACATAATCATAATGGTAAAGTATATGCAAGAGGTTGGAACTAGTGACAGAAAGAAAAGTAAAATAACCAAAAGACGGGGGTTAATTAGAACTTTCTTCACTCAAAAAACCATATGAATAGTAATATAAGACCATGACTTAATGTCTTAAGTGTGTGATTTAGTGACTACGAAAGTGTGTCATGGTATTGTATGAATATCCATGTAGTGTTATTCAATGTTAAAACATGAATTTTTATTGGTAGTGTCAATTTCATGCCATTGTATAAATCTCCATGTGGTGTTATTAAATGGTCAAACATGAAGGTTGATTGGTAGTGTCAAGTTTGGTGAATTCCTATGAGGTCCTTGTGCATGGTCTAGTGAGATAATTAATGGTTTGAATCCTCCTCCTAAGTGAGTTTAAGATGGTCTATGAGGGTGTGTTTTAGGTGTTTATGAGTCTGCATAGGGTCAATATGGTAAGTTCATGGTGTGTCATGGTTGAGTCAAGTCTTTCTAGGCATATTCCCAGCCCTAGAGCATGCAAAATGGTAAGGAGGTATGAGTTTTGGATCTTATTAGTATTATCCAAGCATGGGAATATTTTTTTAACATGATTATAACATGTGTATGATGATTTTCAGGTTAGTACTCAGAGGTACAATGCATATTTGAGGTCCTTGAGAAGCAAGGAGGTGAGAAACATGCAATTTATCATAGGAAAGTGTGATTAGATGGAGATTTTTAGATCTATTTGGGATATATGGTGAGTACGGATAGTTATATCATGATTTTCATGGTGCTTCATGCCAAATTTAAGGTTAAAGTTCTGAAGAATATTTTTACAAGTTATGCAAGTTTTGGCAAAACCTGAGTAAGTAACAATGTGATTTTCAAGTAAAAGTATGGACCTTATGATGCTCATTGTGAATTGTATGATTTTGCAAGGGGACATGAGATCTTTGGACATATCTTCTTAGGTCAATTACATAGAATGTTTCCAAAAATAATGAGGTGATTTAATCATCACATTTTTTATGAACAATCGTTAAAAACCTAAAGTTGGTTTGAAACCCTAGCTAGGAGCAACTTCGATAGAATGAAGCAGGTATAGTGAGCTTGTTTTGATTGTATTATTACAAAATTGGTGATTTGATGTTATAGAGGTCTCTCCCAGATTTACAGAAAGGCGTATGTTAGATCATTTGGTCTGTATGTGGGCCCCACCTGAAAATGCTTGTTTCTGAAGAAGTTTTAGTTTAAGGAGATGTTTACCAAACTGAGGTGATAAATAGATTGTCATTTATGAAAGATCCCTAGGAGTTTTTCTAAATGTTCCATGATAGGTTTCAGGTCATCGGTGATGCTGAAAAAGTGCAAAGTGTGCCCTATTTAGGTTGACTGGTCAAAGGGCGGTTTTGGGGCAGTTAAAAGTAGTCTGTCAGTAAAATGTGACATTGCAGGAGCTACAGGTGGAGTTAGAGAATTGATTCAAGTTGCATTTTGTGAAAATGGTTCATAGATATTTCTTTTAGTGATATCAAACTTGATATTTGGTTCTCATGAATGAGGTGTTTTTATTAGTCTTTCAAGTTGATTCTTTGTAAGTCAAGTTTGTATGATGACATGTTCAAGACAAGGTGCTTAGTGGCTTGCATGAAGTATTGAGTTGTTTGGAGAATAAAATGGTTGAATTGATGCTTTATATCACCTGAAAAGTGTCTGAGGTGTGAATTTTACATAATTTATTGGTATTTTCCATGTCATAGGTATTGGAAGTGACATCAATGTGTGTTTATTGATGTGAGTTTGGAAAATAGGTTGAGCTGAAGGTTAGTTCTTGATTTGGTAGAAGACTTAAGGATGTTGTTGTGGTTTGAGCCAATGGACGTTTCAGTTGAAGGCTCTGACTTGCTTAGATGTGTTTTAAAGGTATTTCCAATATTCTATGGAAATAGGATTCATAGTCGCATGTTCTAGTTATGTATATTTTTCATCTTGGATATGGTATTTGATGGGCCTAAAGTCAAATTCAGTTGGTGTTGGAAGCAACTATGTTGGTTTTGAAGATAATTTTAGCCAATGTTGCCCATTAAGATTGAAATAATTTGATTGGTTCATGTAAATTGTGACCATTAGATGATGCTTTAAATGTTATTGTAAACATGAATGTGGTTGAAATTTTTTCCAGAGCTTGGATAAAGATATTTTTTGGATTAGGAGATTTAATGTGCATCCCAATGCAAGAGTATTTTAAGAGTTAGCTTGGTGCATGAAAAATGGTTTTTGGCTAGGGCGGATTGACTTGGGTCATATGAGGACCAGTTGTAATGATGGTTATGAGAATTTAATGAAGGTGTTATGAGGTCGAATTTATCATGGATGGGACCTAAACCTCCTTAGGGTTCCATATAGTGAGTTGATGTTTCATATAAAAGTGAAGTTTAAGCTATTTTGTGTTTTTGAGTCTTACAAGGTGAGGAGAGTGTGACGCTATAGGAAGCAGTTATTTGCAGTGTATGATATGAGCATGATTTGAAGGCTTGATCATATGACTGTATTTAATTAGTCCAGGATAATTAATGACCAAAAAAAAAAATCGTTTATAGGTTTTCTTCCCCATTAGGGTTTTCCACTTAAATCTTGTGTCTATGAGCTCTCTTGCATGTGTTATGGTTCTTTGAATTCATTGTGCACACTTAATATGTTATGGTTAAATATTTAGTAAATGGATGCATGTTATTGATTGCTTGAAACTAATGGTATAAGTCGAATAAGGAAATTGTAGGACTGATGGCACCCCCTATCTCTGGTTCATATGTGTTTCCAACATAAGGCACATTTACTGCACGAGTTGTTATCCAATTTTTTGATTAATCAGACCGAGCATGTCTCCTTGAAGGGGCTACGGGTCTTGTGTTTGTCAAGGAAGGAAAGCATGACACGTTATAGTTAGTGCATTGACTACCGCATGCTTGAACAAGTGCTCTAAGGGGGATAAAGAATAGATGATCCTTTGTCAAGGATAGATGATCTCTTTGATCAGTATGTGAGAATGCATTCAATAGGATTCCAGAAATTGATGTTACAGATTAGGATACTAATTCAGAGCATGTGTTCAAGGTTTTAAAGCCATGAAGACAGTACAAGAAGAACTACTTTTAGGACATGAGTAGTGTGCCACTATGAGGGTTTCACGGTTTTACCATTTGTGAGCTCACGAAGTAGCACTTGATCTGCATTCAGTTGGAACTTAATGAATAACATTTTTTAGAGATCATCATTAGACAAGTTGATGTGATGTTTTTTTATTCCTCTGAATGACATTCTGATCCTCCTTCTAGAAACATGGAATAACATCAATGAACACTTAGGGAATAGTACTAGACATACTTAAGAAAAGGAAATTGTATGGAAAATTTTCCAAGTTGTTCCTTCTATCAAAATGGGGTGCAATATCTTGTGAGTCATATCAGTAACATTTTAACTGGAATATCTATAGATCCGTCAAAAAGCAAGGCTATAATAGAATGACCAACTCCCATATATGGTGTTCATGAAGTCTTTTTAGAAGCTTCATGTTGTTGCTAGAATGGTTACTACACACCTAATTTGTAAAAAAAATGGTCTATGAGTTGTTGCTCCCGATAACTTCACTACATGAAAAAAGATAATAAATTATGTGATGGTATGAATGAATGTGAGAATGATTTTTAGGACTGATTCGCTACCACCCCCCCCCCCCCCCCTCATTCCATTGTGCTTCAGCACCTAAAAATTCTGAAGGTTCTGGAACCACTAAATTTTCTAAAAGCTTCACTATGGTAACAGATAAAACCTATAAATATGAAGGTATTGGGTTGAATTCTTCTGCATAAATGACCATAGTGATAGCAATTTACAAGAGTAGATGGCTTAATAACAGTGACATGAGGTATCAAAACCGGTTTGCTCGTTAATAAATCTAGAGCTTGCTGCCATAGTGCAACGCACTTGAAATTTTGGATGGCTATTACTGTACGTCGGAAAAGTGACAGGTGAGCTTGAGAATCAACAAGTAACTCTTCTGCGTACCCGACCTCCCGAGGTCGTGCCGAGACAGCCGGTGTGGGTAGAATGCACAGGCAAACTAGTTAGGCAGTCTAATGTCTTCGATACGCACTAATGGTATTTGCGAATCTAAAGCAAAGACGGCCCTTCTAACTTGGACTGGTGTGATAGATCGATCAGCGAGGATGACTGCTCGAAGGCTCCAATCAATATCGAGCTCTGGCGTGATTCGATCTATGGGTTGTGGGATGCGTGGAAAATGACCCGGGATGGTTTCGTGTATTTCTCCTGATAGGGTCATATGGTGGATATAGTCAACTCTATGGACGATTCTCTGGCCTAGTCCAAAATTCTCTAGTTTCGTTGGTTATTGTGTCTAGTAGGGATAACTGTTGAATGATGAGAGGTGGAATCAGAGTAGACTGAAATACTAATTTACGTAGGCCAGTGTCTATGTCTAATTCTCTTATGGACTCGTTAGGCTGTGGGATCTGTGGATCACAACCATAGACTCTGGGTTGTTGCGGTCCCGTTATGGTCATACGGGAGATCAAGTTCTGATTCCTAGTATCCAGTAGTCGTAAGCTTTTTCAGCTTCTATGTTTAGAACCAACAGTTGTGCGATCTTCTCAGAATACCTTACAGGTGTTATCGCAACTTGGATTCTTAAGCTGGTATCTATATCTACTAGGGTGTCTCCAGCGTCTGGCTATGGAACTAAAGGATCACACCCGAATGTTTGTTCTCTTTCGAGCCCTTCTACAGTCATGTGGGTATTTTCTAGGGTAATCTGTAGTTTGGCTGATTTGACCAAAACAGATGTGCTTGGTCGTCTTCGATGTTTAACCCTCTCAACTGTGCCCTGATCTGTTGTAAGTCTGTTGTTGTTTGGAAGACTTGTATCCTAAGGTTTTGGTCAATATCAGTTATTGCCACTACGGTATTGGGCTGGGGGATAATTGGCTCGAAAATGTATTCCCTGGGCTCCCTAGGTCCCGTAATTGTCATGCAAAAGCAGTAATGAAACAAACTATAATAAAGTAAAATCTAAGTGCACTTCTAGCATATATAATTTCTTTTTTGTATTTTCTGGCAATTTATAGGAAAGCAACTATTTAAAATATTTAGAATCGACAACTAAACTAATAATGTAAAACAAACAAAATAGCCGATTGTAGCTATTTGTCTGTGTAATTTTGTATATCTATTCTAAACAACGAAATAACTAATCTATTTGCAAGATTCTCGATCCTACCTCAGAAGTGAGGAATGAATCATAGTTTCTCAGAAACTATCAATCCCCACAACTTCCCTGGCAATATCGAGAATGGAAATAACTGAAATAAAGTGATTAACTACTTTATTTGATAAGTTCTAACTAAAACTTTGAAAGATGGAACCTGGATTTCGCAGAACAGTGGCGAATCCGAAGGTGTGTGTGTTCTTGTCCCCTCAGTATGATCTCTTCATTCTTTGTGCTCACGTGAATCCAGAAAAGCGTGTAATGCTTGCATCAACAGGAATAGATATTTGGATCAATGGACAGCCTTCAGAATGCAGACAAAATAGAATGTGGATAGGAGAGGGATAGCGCAAGAGTACAGAGCTTGGCCTATGCAATTCCTAACGGGGTCTACTGCGAATCATGCAACAAAAGCGTCCAGAACCTGAAACTAGTCTGTATGAAGAACAGAACCTGCAACTTTAATGGCTACCTAAACTATTCTACTCTAGAAACAATAATATTGTTTGCACAAGTTGGATCTATGGCGTACCAACAGCTGAGTAATGCAACTAAGCATGTAAACGAGTTAAACTATCAAACTTAAGCAAACTAGAAGACTGAACTACTGAAAGTGGTGAGGTTGAAACAAGAATGAGGGGCCTAAGAGAGCAAAGATCAAGCTTCCAAATCCAGCTAAGCTTCAGACCAAAAACTCCAGACCAAAAGTAATGTTTGCACTTGCACAAGTTGGATATGTGGCTTACCAGCTGCAACACAAAACTGCACTGCTTGCACAAGATGGATTTGTGGCTTACCAACAGCAACACAAAGCTAAAACAAACCTGCAACAAACTATGCTACCAATCCTAAGCAAACTAAAAAGACCATAGCACTGAAAAATAAGAAAGTTGGAGTGAAAATGGTGGCCATTTGCTTGAGCACAAGCCAAGCACTTATAGGAATTCCATCACCCAAAGATCAAACCCAAACTGAACTCCTAAACAATAAACAAAGGAAAAACACTATTCCAGGGGACCAAAAACATAAATGCATGCTCAAGTCGGCAAGAAAATCTGGTGAAGCATTGAACTTTGCGTGCGTTCCGTCAAAAGAACGTTCTGGAAAATGCGTAAAGGACCGCCGCCCTGCCCAGGGCTGCAGTTTCGTCACTGAAGACCAAAAGGCTAAGGAAAGGGAGGAAAAAGGGGAAAACAAAGCACGCGGGGGCTAAGCGGGGCGTGCGGGATGTTAATGCATATCCGTAAAGCTTTTCTGGATCCCGAACACCTTGCGAAGAGACCTGTATCATCATTGGGGCATTTATTACACTGTTCCGCAGTACAGTACCTTACAATTTTGGGTACGTACATATTGCCCCGTCGGAGAAGTGTTTTAGCCATGAAGAGGCATAAAACGGTGGGTCCGAGTATGGCCGTCCCGAAATGGGAAGTTAGAAGTTATACCTTATACGTCCGTGTGTCGAATGACGCCATCCGAAATTCCCGCTACCTGCAAAAATGAAAGGGGAACTCAAGTGCAGATAGATACAATAACTTGGAAAATAAACGCTAAAATAATAGGGGAAGAGGACGTACCATTAGTGCGAGGATAGAAACTTACCTCCATTGGCGCTCCGAACCTATGAAAAGGGGATTTAAAATGAATTAGAGCGCTATATATATAAAAGTGGGCCCATTTTACTATTCATTTACGCGAGTCGATTTGATAGATTTTGAGCTCTGGGGCCCACGGTAACAGTTTCTCACGCGAGTAGAGTCAAAACGTCCACAGCGAGATAGTGATCATGCCTCCACGTGTGGAACGCCACCCCGCGAGATCACAGGTTGGTTTTTCTTCAATTTTGTGTTTTTCCCTCTTCAATTTTGAAATGCTAAATTTTTTGTAATGGGGGGGTCATTTTTGAAAATGTTAGGTTTAAAAGGTCCATCTAGGGGGGGCACCTACTGGGTAGGCTCTTTCTTTAGCTAAAATGGTCTATTTTTGCGTTTTTTGGACTTTTTAGGGTTAAAAACCCGCGCGGGTTTTCGGACCGCGACCGCCGCCCTGGCCAGGGTGGCGGTTACATGACCGCCGCCCTGTCCAGGGCGGCGGTCACGAGACCGCCGCCTTCAAGGCGGCGGTTACAAAACCGCCCCCCTGCCCAGGGCGGCGGTTTTGCACAGAATGCAAAAGGACCTTACTTGAAAACTTTCACTTGTATTTTTAGCGTTTGTGTATGTTTTTATGACTCTCTTGATATCGTTTAGATACTAACCTACTCTGTTTTGTGTGTTTTTGGGTGTATGCAGGCAAAGGAGGAGTATATTAGATGGAGCCGGGAGAGAGAGTGTGACTGGCTGCCCGGGGTATTGGATGCCCTCTCAGCAGATGAGGAGGACACATTGCAGAGGGCCGGGATATTGCGGATATCACGTGTGCCTCACGTTGCTCCGTCTAGTCACATACTCTGTGACTTATTCTCCTACTGGGATGCAGATCGGAACACTTTCCGACTGCCAGGGGTCCGCGGTGAGTGGACCATCACTTTGGAGGATGTTTACCGTATCCTGGGGGTCCCGATTATTGGGAGGAGACTTACATTGGAGACTGCTGGGTCCAGGGCACAGATTGCACAGTGGGCAGGCTACATGGGGGATGCAGCTATCTCCACGGGGCCGAAGAAGGGAGTGAGAGTCAGATCCATTCCTTCTTTGCCCATCCCCATTTTTCGACAGGCCATCATGGGGATCCTTGCCTCGAGACTGATTGGGGACAAGGGAGGTGATACATTGTTATACTGTTGGGGCCCCATCATTGCACAGATAGAGGGACATGGCCGGAAATACGCCTGGGGCGCAGATATTTTGGGGACCACTTACCATGACTTATACAGGGTGGTCCGGTTACAGGGACAGTCTTTGAGCCACCCCACTCTAGTTATGAGTTGGGTGTACGAGCGGTTCATTCCATATGGCAGAGGCGTGGAGGTGGCAGATCCCGGGGCTGTAAGGGCAGCCAGATGGTCAGATATGTCGGTGCTTAGAGCACCTCACCAGCCAGTAGCCACTCTTACTACAATAGATATGGAGGCCACACCGTACCAGCTTATGGCCGGCATATGGGGAGAGGAGGCCATGACATTGGTTTCCTGCTCCATTACAGGGCAGCTTATTGACCGTGTGGGACGGGTGGAGGTACATCCTTTCAGCAGGGTTCCTCAGCAGTTCGGCCTCCCATATATGGGCATGCTTCCTCTAGTAGCACCAGTTTACAGATCAGTTCGGGAGGCTAGAGGGGGGCCTAGAGGCCGTGGTTGGACAGTGGTTACCCCTGGCATTCCTATTGCAGCCAGGGGGATAGTTCGGGCCAGAGGGAGAGCTGGTGCGCCTCGGGCACCTTTACTTCAGATTACCGCGGGTCCTGCTCATAGTAGCGATGACCCTATAGATATTGACTCCGATTCTGAGGAGTCTACAGAGGGAGGGTCGGAGGAGCAGACGGACGAGAGTGATCCTGAGTGGCATGATACTTAGGATATCATGCAGGCGGAGAGGGCGGAGCAGAGCGCAGAGAGAGAGACTCTGGTTTCCGAGGAGCCACTCTCCTGGGGCCATGGTGGAGATGATGAGTCCGTTGCGGGGCGTCATGTTGCCCCAACTACAGGAGCAGCTCCTCAGTCGGCGGCGGCATCTGCAGCGGGTGCTGGCCCTAGTGACCCATCTTGGAGGCTCGGTGATCCGAGTAAGTTATCCTCTCTCCCTTTCAGTGTTAGTTTGATTTAGGACTTGTTTTAACTGTTATCTCTCGTTATATTTGTATCTTGTATATTTTAGCCTCTTGCCTAGTTTCTAATTCGTCTTTCTTCTTTGTTTTGCAGAGACTATTGACGAGTGGTAGGATCTAATCCGTAGGGTATGTACTGATTCTCTGATGATCCCTATGGATAAGACCCGTGCGGAGCTATCCGTAGATTCCGGGGAGCCCTCAGCAGCCGGCAGGCATACCGACGTCTTTGCTCCTGTTTGGCATGTGGCCAAGATGGTGTCTACTCTCCGTACAGAGTTGGCAGGCTATAGGACAGCCGAGCGCCTTATGAGGAGCCGTTCTCATGGCGAGACCACGACCGCCCCTCGAGACCCTGAGCCTTCCGTCCATTCAGAGCGCCAGCGTAGTCGTAGTCCTAGGCGAGGGCGCGCACCTTCAGCGGGATCGCGTAGGGGTTGAGAGGCCACTTGGCTCCTATGCACTTTTTGTATTATGGATTCTTTTGTGTATTACGGGCTCTTTGAGCGTTTTGACCATGCCTAGTGCATGATGGCATTGTATACAAGTATTGACTATTTATATATATGCGCCGATTTTGGATCAAAACTTTGTCACTTGTGTCTTCCCTTTCTGTTCCAGCTTTTTCGTGTATACTACGATGTATGTTTTATATGCTTTCTAGAATGTATGCAATGGAAAACAGATGATGCAGATGTTTGCTTTCTTTTTGTATTTCATGATGCTGATACATGATATTGTAGATATATATTGTGATCTTGAATCTTAACTTTTGTTTAGCAATTTGGATACCTCATGATTTGTTTTAGCAAAGTGATGAGAACAACTAGTATGATGAACAGATTGACTTGCCCCACCCTTAACTCCACGCAACTAGTAAGATGCGAGAGCTCATCACCAAGAGCCAAGAAGGGCGCAAGTTATGAAATATGGTGAAGTGATAGTGATGAAAGACAGACGAAGCTTTGGTGGAACCAAATTGAAAACTACAAGCTTACTCTACCTGAATGACTTCATAGTTTTGGATGTAACTTACCTTGCGGTTTATCCAGACTTAGACCCGTAGATGGCCACATAGTAGACAAAATCTGGGTTTTTTAGGATTTTTAACTCTTTTTGGAATTTTGAATATCTGATTCATTCGTTTTTGACTCAAAGTTTTGAATTGTTTGTTTATGACCTTTTAACATTTACTTTGTTTAGAGGACCCCCTACACTTTGCCCCATGCTACCTGTAATAAGCATGGGTTTATCACCGTGGGAAAGGCATAGGCGAGTAAGGGCATTTCCATCCTTTCCCAACCCTACGTCACTAGTAAGAGACGCAAGCTCATCACCGAAGGTTGGTGGGGCAAGAAAATGTGTAAAATAAAATTTTCTGTTTAATCACTTCTTGACTTGTTTGTTTGAGTAAGATGTCAGTATATTCTTATTTCCAAAGAGATGTGCATATGGGATAGATGTGACACCATGAAGCTTCTAGAACAGACCATAGGCAAGACACCTATCCTAAGAAGAAACCAAAGCGAGAACAAACTTGCAGAGCTTGGTATGGTTACTGTTAAGACTTCATCATGTTTGATTTTATTTGATAAAAGATTCTGAAGTGATTGATGATATCATGAAAATGGAGAGATATGATTAGAAATTTTTGTGCCAACAACATCATGAGTTTGTAATGAATTACTTTGAGAATAGATTCCTTGATCACAATTTGTGTAAGAACAAGTGGACAAAATGATCTAAATCTATATGAAGATGCAATGTAGATAGTTATATAGGCAGCGCTTGCTGCTTATGCGTAGAAACGTTTGAGGTGGAGGGAATTGACTGTTTCGCCAAACTCCTCACCTTCTAGCGTGCATAAGAGATAAGCACCATTCCCGTAGTCTTTCATGACTCGGTATGGGCCCAACCATTTGGGCCGGAATTTCCTTCCTTCGCCGGTCTTCTTGTCGATCCGGCTGTCTAACCTCAGAACTAGGTCACCTTCGTATATGTCACGTTCATAGACTTTCTTGTTATACTACCGGCACATTCGGTCGGCATAGACTCAATGTCATTGTTCAGCATCTAACCTAGCTTCATCCAGGCTTTCTAATTGAGAAAGACGTGCTTCTCTGTAAGCGTCCTCATCCAGAATCCCTTGTAGCGAAATGCGGAGACTGGGGATTTCAACTTCGAGTGGGAGAACTGCTTCTGACCCAAATACCAGCGAGAAAGGAGTTGCTCCTGTCGGAGTTCTTATTGAGGTTCGATGGGCCCACAAGGTTGGATATAATTTCAAATGCCAATCCCGCTTGTTTTCTTTCACTGTTTTAAGGAGAATGGATTTCAGTGTTTTGTTCGTTGCTTCAGCCTACCCATTGGCTTGGGGATAGTACAAGGAAGCCGTATGATGGCTGATTTTAAATTTGTTGCATAGCTCACGAACTTCTTCATTCTTGAAAGAAGTTACATTATCTGAGATAATAATTTGCGGGGTACCGTACCTGCAAATGATTTGGTTCAAAATGAACTTAGCGATTATAGAACCAGGTACAGTTGTAAGAGGCATGGCCTCTACCCATTTAGTGAAATATTCAGTGGCCGTGATTATAAAATTGTGGCCGTCTGTGGACGAGGGAGAGAACTTCCCTATCAAGTCCAGGCCCCATGTAGAAAAGGGCCACGGAGTAGCGATCGGTTGCAAAGCTTGTGCCGGCATGTGGATCTCATGAGAGAACTCCTGACATTTATGACACCTGCGTACAAACTCTATTGCATCATGTTCTAGAGTGGGCCAGAAATAGCCCATTCGATGTATTTTTCGAGTGGTGGCGTGGCCGCCGAAGTGGCCTCCACATATACCGCTGTGAGATTCATGGAGAATCTTCTTGGACTCTTCTGTGTCAACACACCTTAAGAGCATTCCATCGAATGCTTTCCGATAGAGCACTTTCTCTATAATGACGTATTTAGCTACGATAATGCGTAACCGCCTTCTTTGTTGAGGTGTAGCTCCTTCTGGGTACCTATGGTCCATGATATAACTAATGATATCAGCATACCAAGGGCACTCAGATATAGCAGGTCAGGTTTCGACGTAGTACACGCATTCGTCTAGAAAGTCTAAGTCTACTAAGTCACCTCCGTCTAGCGGGTTATCAGCTAACCAATCTGCGATGATTTGCCCTTTAACTGACTTTTGGTTTACAAAAGTTAATTCGAACTCTCCCATTAAGGTTATAAAGCGTCCCGCCTTTTTAGACAGGGACCCTTGTGTGAGGAAGGTTCGTAAGTGGTCAGTTTTTACCATGACCCTTGTCTCTTGATTTAGCATGTAGTGTCTTAGGCGTTTGGTTGCGAAAACTATGGCAAGGCATTCTCGTTCTGCTTGTGTATAGCGCGTTTCGTAGTCGAGCAATGTTCGGCTAATGAAATAAATTGCATGCTCTCTCTTGTCATCGTCTTCTTGGGCTAGCATGCAAGCTAACGAAACATCGGTAGCCCGTGAGTATAGAATTTTGTACGTCGGGTTCACCAATTTTCAGCCTCTACGTTTAGAATCAGTAATTGTGCGATTTTCTCAGAATACCTCACAGGTGTTCTAGCAACTTGAATTCTTAAGCTGGTATTTATATCTACGAGGGTGTCTCCAGCGTCTGGCTGTGGAACTAAAGGATCGCACCTAAATATTTGTTCTCTTTCAAAATCCTTCTACAGTCATGCGGATGTTTTCTAGGATAACCTGTAGTTTGGCTGATTTGACCAAAATAGTGTATGCTTGGTCGTCTTCGATGTTTAACCCTCTCAACTGTGCCCTGATCTGTTGGAAGTCTGTTGTTGTTTGGAAGACTTGTATCCTAAGGTTTTGGTCGATATCAGTTATTTCCACTACGTTATTGGGTTGGGGGCACAATTGGCTCGAAAATGTATTCCCTGGGCTCCCTAGGTCCCGTAATTGTCATGTAAAAGCAGTAATGAAACAAACTATAATAAAGTAAAATCTAAGTGCACTTCTAACATATATAATTTCTTTTTGTATTTTCTGGCAATTTATAAGAAAGCAGCTATTTAAAATATTTAGAATTGACAACTAAACTAACAACGTAAAACAAACAAAATAGCCGATTGTAGCTATTTGTCTGTGCAATTTTGTATATCTATTCTAAAACAACGAAATAACTAATCTATCTGCAAGATTCTCGATCCCTACCTCAGAAGTGAGGAATGAATCATAGTTTCTCCAGAAACTATCAATCCCCCACAACCTCCCTGACAATATCGAGAATAGAAATAACTGAAATAAAATGATTAACTACTTTATTTGATAAATTCTAACTAAAACTTTTGAAAGATGGAACCTGGATTTCGCAGAACAGTGGCGAATCCGACGGTGTGTGTGTGTTCTTGTCCCCTCAGTATGATCTCTTCGTTCTTTGTGCTCACGTGAATCCAGAAAAGCATGGAATGCTTGCATCAACAGGAATAGATATTTGGATCGATGGACAGCCTTCAGAATGCAGACAGAATAGAAATGCGGATAGGAGAGGGATAGCGCAAGAGTACAGAGCTTGGCCTATGCAATTCCTAGCGGGGTCTACTGCGAATCATGCAACAAAAAGCGTCCAGAACCTGAGACTAGTCTATATGAAGAGCAAAACCTACAACTTTAATGGCTGCCTAGACTATTTTACTCCAGAAACAATAATACTGTTTGCACAAGTTGGATCTGTGGCTTACCAACAGCTGAGTAATGCAACTAAGCATGTAAATGAGCTAAACTATCAAACCTAAGCAAACTAGAAGACTATACTACTGAAAGTGGTGAGGTTGAAGCAAGACTGAGGGGCCTAAGGGAGCATAGATCAAGCTTCCAAATCCATGCTAAGCTTCAGAGTGAAAACTGGTGGCCCAAAGTAATGTCTGCACTTGCACAAGTTGGATATGTGGCTTACCAGCTGCAACACAAAACTGCACTGCTTGCACAAGATGGATTTGTGGCTTACCAACAGCAACACAAAGCTAAAACAAACCTGCAACAAACTATGCTACCAATCTTAAGCAAACTAAGAAGACCAACAACTACTGAAAAGTAAGATGAGTTTCTAAACAAGAATGAGGGGCCATTTGCATGTGCACAAACCATGCATTTATAGGAATTCAAACATCCAAAAATCAAATCCAAAACTGAACTCTTAAACATTAAACAAAAGAAAAACACTATTCCAGGGGACCAAAAACATAAAATGCATGTTCAAGTCGGCAAGAAAAGCTGGTGAAGTCGTTGATACTTTCACGCGTGAGTTCGCGTCAAAAGAGCGTTCTGGAAAACACGCACAGGACCGCCGCCCTGCTCAGGGCGGCGGTTACAGGACCGCCGCCCTGTTCAGGGCGGCGGTCACAGGACCGCCGCCCTGTTCAGGGCGGCGGTCACAGGACCGCCACCCTTAAGGGCGGCGGTTTCATCACTGAAGACCAAAAAGCCAAGAAAAGAGAGGAAAAATAGGGAAAACAAAGCACGCGGGGGGCTAAGCGCGGGGTATGCGGGGATGTTAACACATATCTGTAAAGCTTTTCTGGATCCCGAACACCTTGCGAAGAGGCCTGTATCATCATTGGGGTACTTATTACATCTGTTCCGCAGTACAATACCTTACAATTTTGGGTACGTACAGTTACCTCATTCTTCTCATATCCTATTAGAGAAGGTTTTCAAATTTTATAAATTCCCACATGTGAAATAGAAATCTAGCACTTCTTAGAGAAACCATGGAAACTACATATAAAATAAAGGAAAATAAGAAAAATATTGTGATTATATCATGGTAATTACTAGACTTGAAGAGAAGATAATAGTTTTTTATTACTCATTATTGTTCAAAGCCGAAAAAAACCATGTTGTACATTTTAGCACAACTATCGAGTGATAATTGCTTTGTGTTGATAAAAGTAGTGGTAGTTTGAAGATCGAATACTCATGTTGTGCTTTCTTTCAATGCTATATATATGTGTGTTTAAACATTGTGGTATTCTATTCTAGTTTCAATAATGTACATGTAGTTGAAGTTGGTATGAAAAGGATTCCTTTGTTAGGTGTAATGCCCCACCTCTAGACAACGAAAACAATCCAGGAATTACTAAAAAATTTGGATATTTTTTTTTTTTTTAAAGTAACCAGTAACTATTAATGTTTTGGTTTTAACCCCTTTCCCATTAATTATTAGTTTAATACTAATTATTAACTTACCCGAACTTTAAAGACCCTAGCCCAATAACAACTTACTTTGTTTAATTCTCCTACGTATTTATTGAAATTACCAATTTTAATTAAGTTTACACAACCTTTTAAATTAAATTTAAGCTTCCCTTTTTGGTATTTAGTTAGTTTTCCCTTCTTTAAGTTTAAATGTCCACATACCCCTTTAATTTTTTTTGTTTTCTCACTCTCATAAAATGCTCAAATCTTAAAAGGTGGAGGAGCAAACATGGACCCTTGGATCTAATCTAATCCTAGCCCTTGATTTTAAAAAAAAAACCCTAAAGATGACCTAGATTTCCTTATGTTCTTCATTCTTTCTATTCTTCTCTTCTCATATTTTGTTTTGGGTTTGTCTTTTGCAGGTTGGAGGAGAAAAATTATGGAATTTGATTGAATTTTACATTGTATTGATGAAGATCCATACAATATCAGTTAAACATTTCTTTTCTCTGTTTAATACATATATTTATTTTCTTTTTTTTGCAGAGAAGAGAAGGGAGGGGGCGGATCCGTAGAGAGAGGGGTTTGGTCGTAGATCTGGAGGGTGGCGGCGACGTGCTTGGTGACAGGGGACATGCAGAGGTGTGTGGAGTTGGGGAAAATAGCCAGGTGGAGGAGGACGCAGGGGACAGGGTGAAGGGAGGTGTGGACAGGTCGGAGAGGGGGCAGGTCACACAAAGGGAGGAGGGGTAGGTTGCGTAGTGCTGGAGTGTGTGGGGGGGTTAGGGTGATGTGTGCGCGGGAGAGGCATGTTGCAACAACATTAAGGTCGCCTGGGGTGGAGGAAATACGGTAGGGGCAGCTATGGCGATTAGAGGTCAGGGAGTGTGTGGGGGCAAGGTTCAGCCCTCCCCCACACCCAACACTATACAAAAAAAATAACCAAAGAAAATAACAGCTGACTCCCTTTTGTTTATTTTTCTTTTTACTAATATAATTATAACTTGTTAATATATATATATATATATAAACTTATTTTATATATATATATCTTTGTTATTATATTATTTTATGTATTTTATTTATCTGTTTAATATATGTATATCCATTTAATATGTGTATATCCATTTGATATATATATATATAGGTATAATGTCTTTAAGATGTGAAAAGAAAATATATTTTTTTGAACTACACGTGGAAAGGGATCTAAAACAATTTTCATTTCATTTAATAATAATATCAAAGAGTTACAAGAGGAGGAATATTTGCAAGAATGACGCATAATGCAAGAGGAGTCATTTATTTTTTTTCATACAATGTGAACTCCTACAACTTCCTATTTGACAATCTTCTCTTTTTAAAGGTGGAAACTAAATAATTATTTCAAATTTACACCTAAATAAATTTTAAAAAAACTCCAAACAAATAATATATTGTTTTTTCAATCTAGCTCCACTTAGTTTTTCTAAATCCATGAAAATTTACAAGAGATGTATATCTCAAAATGGTAATAGTTGCTTCCAATTGTTAACTAGTAAACCCAATATAGCTAAATAGATTCCATTACAAATAACAATCCCTTTTGTCAAATAAAATTCCAAGAACAAGGCATGTTAAAGAGAGTAGAAATACTTCTATTAAATGTATTTTAAAGAAGTACAATATTTTACAATTCTTCTTTTGCACAATCTCTCAATAACTCAATACTTCACATTTCAAAATCATGCTTAAATACATAAAGAGATAAACTATCAACTCCTTTCCAAGATTGGGGAAAGACTCTTAATTTGCAAATGAAATACAATCTTACAAGTGGTGTTCAATACACAAGGTGGGAACTTTTCATGCCAAGGAACCATCCCACATGGCCATACTTTAGAGTTTACAAAGCCTTACACCAAAAAGAGAGAGCAAAGAGAGGCCAAGATGCCACCAACTCCAAGTTTGAGATACAATCTTCATGCCTTCAAGAAAACCACAAGGAGAAAAAAAAAAATCTTGTTTATCACCCAACCATAGGCATCATTACATGTCTTTCCCAAGGTTGGGATGCATGCTAGCCTCCCCAAGCCCATGGGAAAGAGGACAACTAACCACAACTTGCACAAGAGTGAGGTGAACAACCAATAATACATCCATGTAAAAATTAGGACAAAAATTCAAGATAAGACTCCAAATTTTACAAGGTGAAAAATATGAGGACCCAAGTTCTACCTCTAAAGAACAAATGGGGAAGAGAGGAGAGGAGTTCTCCAAAATTTGTCACCAATATTATAAGCACAATAACAAGACCTCTATATCCTCCCTATTACTCCTATTTCATTTAAACCCTCCTTATTCCTCCACCCTTTCTCCAAGTCCTTATTAGAAGGATTTTCAAACCCCAAAGGGGTTTCCTTACCAAGAATGGGGGAGAAGATTCAAGCCAAATGAATCAAATTCCCCACCTCAAACCATTTGAGGGGAGACACTAAAACTCTACAAGGCTTGTCCATCAAGCCTTGAGGATTGAGAGGGAAAAAATCTCTCTCTTCCCCCACAAACTCCAAAACCCCATCATGTCATATGATGGAGGGAGTAAAACAAGCAAACAATAACCAAAATCCACATGCAGTAATAACATTTTCAAGTAGACAAACTAACAACTAATATTAATACAACACATGCAACAAGACTTAAGAGCCTACCTCAAAGAAAACTCTGCAAAAAAAATTTCAACTTCAAACTTCTCCACTCCTTGACCCAAGTAACCTCTAGCTCCAAATCACACAAGCATCTACGCAAAAAGCTCCAAAAAAAAAGTCCTCTTCTTTTCCCATGAAGGGGAATTTGAAGAGGAGCAAGAAAAAATCCTCACAAATGAGGGGGGGACATGTGTCACCCCTCTCCTCCTTCAAGGTCAAAGATGCCAAAACAAAATAGAGAAAAGGGTAAAATACCTTTTTGCCCTCTTCTCCCAATTTACTCTAAATGATAACAAGACAACTCTAGTGCAACTTTTAACAAGTACTCTAATCCACACACCTTACATGGATATGACCAAACAAGAGGTAAAAAGGGAGGGAAAACTCCCTCTAGCCTTGGAAATAAGCCCCCTACCTATTAGGTAGGGTCTAAGGGCTCATTTTTATGAGAAGGGAACTCCCAAGCTAAAAAGGGGTCCCTAAAAATGCTCAAAATAACCCAATTTCGGGTTTGGCAAGATTAGGCACAAGGTTAGAGGGTGTGGGGACCACTCAAGGGTTCACATGTGACCCTAAACCCTTTAAATTAATTACATCATTAATCTATAACAAAACTTAATGCAAGTGGGGTTATTAATTCCCAAAACACGTTTACAACACAACTAGACACCCTAAGCAAAATTAATAATTACAAGACATAATTCATTACAAATGAGGGTCACCCATGGTGCCCAAAACAATAATTCTAACGCTAAGGCTTCAAGTAATAAAAATGGCTAGGGCTTAGCCCATGGGCTGCCTGTGTAAAGTTGTGTAGCTGGCCTGAGTCCCACGTTCTCCTGTGACCTGTCACCTGCACACTCATTGCACACATTAAACGCACCTGTCCAATAAAATATAAATTAACTACTAAACAAGATAACAATGAATTATAGACTATCATTTCATATTTCTGGTAATGAAAGTGTGACAACGTGTACAACTATACATAGTTCGCCATAAGTTAGTCACAATGATAAAATGACAGGTATCCACAGAATCTCAACATGCAACAAACTGAGTAACCATCAATATAACTATGTTCCAAAACAACATCATATCAATTAGTATCCATGACATCATAAGATAATGCAAGCAACATAGTAATCAAGCTAAATTGGCGCTATACGCCTAAATGTCCATACATGCCTAATCAGATCAAATCTCCTAATGTAATGTCTAAAATATAACAAATCTCTGTCAAAACATGTCTATGAGAAATAAGCAACAAGTAATTGAGATATAAAAATGTGGGCACTACATTAGGTCATGTAGTTATTGATATGGTATATATTTTATAATTGATTCACAAAATTTATATACAAAAAAATAAAAAAAGGTGTTGTAGATGAGATCTATAGAGCTAACGTAACTTCAAATAAATAGTAAAGTAAACAATCTAAACTTGAATTAAGATAATTTTTATTATCTAGAGAGAGAGAGTAAAGACCCACCTTAATTCTTCTTAAAGAATGAGTCTATAGTGAAAGAATTGACATGGATCTAGTTTAGAAATGTGTCCTCAAGCTCTCTGTTGAAAGTTTCTAAATATTTTATAAATACCATTCATGGACCCATACATTACCATCAAACAATAGTGGTTGGGATATATAATAGTGTTTGATAGCATCTGATAGGTCTGTAACTTTCTAGAGATGTTCACATATATTTAGACTTTATCTTTAGGGTAGAGGTGCATTATGATTTGATGTAACAAAGCTTATGAAAATTTTAAACACATGATTTTGGCAATGATAACATTAGCTTCATTCTTAAATCATGACTTGCACACACACCTTAAGTTTAATGACCTATCCTGAGTCCCATGTATGACTTTCTCTCTTCAATATCATTACTCAAACACTCACAGTTTTGCTTTCATCAAACCAAAACAGTCTATCACCTCCAAGTTTCATGTTTATAAGTTTTTCAGTATCTCACTCCCTATCTATATGGACCACCAAACAAGGACAAAACCATTAAATGGTTTGGTCATAAATTGGAAGTTTCGTCCCAATCCACATAGCGATCACTTCCTCATGTTGATATCTTTCTATGGGATGGTACATCCCTCATGGGTGAATTATACAGGTACAAACCCCTATATAAGCAAGTCAAATGCAAGTATTTTCTCACCTGGAAATCATGCCTATGCAATGCCCCACCCCGTCACATCAAGTTAGTAAGCCATATAAGGATCATCACGTTTGTAATGTTTGGTTATAGGCATTCTATATGAGTAAGCCACTCAATCCTCGACGAGACTTGTCATGAATCCTAGTCTAGAGAGGACTACTTTCACATTCAATTGACCCGTGATTGCTACCAAATCGTGGATGTGAAATAATAATAATAATAATAAGTTAACATTATAACAATTACAACAATAAAGTAATTAAAACTGAATTGTGTGGTTGTTAATCAAGGAATTGTAATATTGTTACCACCTAGTGGAGTTTGGAACCTTTTAGACTGGGGAAATAACCACATTGTAATAATTGGTCGAAGAAGGTAACATGTTTATAGATTTTGATTTGATTTTGGGAAAGTAATCTCGGTATCGACCCACATTGAATTCTATTTCCAGTATGTGTTGGCTTGGGCATCCTATAGTGCCCCTCTCATTATTGTGTCGTCAACTCATCATGAGTGCATCAATTTGAAACCTTGGAGTGGTCGAGACTACTTTTCCTCTGATTTTGACCTTGGGTTTTCAGTTTTTTTCGAGATGTGGGTGCCTAGGAAAGGCACGTGGGCTGTTTGGAAAATGCCTTAAAGGAGATGTGGTTGTGCCACAGTTACAGGTTACATACTTAGTTTTGTTGAAATGGGCTTTCGAAACTCTCAAGAAATTTTTTGATGGCAGGTGTTAACCCTGTACCCACAACCTGCACCAACACCTTCCCCATCAGATCACGTTTATAATGTTTTGAGACTGAGTTTGGCAGTTGATGGTATTGGCATTGTATGTCTTTATCTTTTTGTATGCAAATGTGTAAGCATATACCTGGGATAGGAACTGGTTGAAAAACGATGGAGGAAATGTGACCTCATGGCCTGCAATGATTGCAGTTCATGCACAAATTTGATTTATTGAAAACGCCTTGGAAACCTTCAGGAAAAGGCGAATTGACAGGTGTAAAGCCAAACACCACAACAATTGCTAGTTTCCCCTTATCTGTTCCGAATAGGGAGTCATGGAACAGGGTATGGACTGTACACAAAAGTAGTAGGAAAGAGGAGTTTGTCAGTTGTTGAAAGTGTTGTTTCCCTGTTAGATGAGTATGCAAAATGTGGGAGCCTGGACAAGGCATGTGAACTATTTGACAAAATGTATAAAATAAATGAGATCGCCTGGGCTGCTAATGATTTTAGAATGTTCACAAGATAGGTTTGTTGTAAACGAGGAATGCAGGCTTATACAAAAGACACGTTGCTTGTTTGATACAATGCCTTGAATAGATGTTTCTCTTTTAAATGTTACAGTTGCGGGATTCACACAAAACAGATTTGTTAAAAACTTTTTGAAAACTTCAGGAGAATGACATTGGCATGCGTAAAGACGACCTCCACAGTCCTTACCAGCATCCTCCCAGCCTGCGTCATGATGGCATCCTTGGAACAACATATAATCCTTGGAACAACACATAAAAATTCATCGAAGCATGAAGGATAAGAGGAATTTTGTTAGATGGGTAGCTGCTAGTGCTCTGTTAGATTTGTATGCTTAACGTAGACAAATGTGATAGCGGGTTGTGCTTTATTGAATGCAAGTTGGCCGTGAAATGTTGGTTTATAGTGGGGTGTTGTCAATTGGTACACCTTACTTCTTGTCTTGGCCTGAGATAGAATCTCGTCTCCTTGATCGTTTTCAACTCGACCATGACTCGCCATGTGTGCCTCACTAGTTCGATCCAAGCATGGTCATCTTACCCTTTTCTTGCATGATCTTAACGTTTCTAGTTTTTCCTATTTTAATGGGGTTGAAAATCAAACTAAAGATGAATAATTTTTCCGTGAATTTAATGAGATGTAGTATCTAATAGAAAATTTACCTTTGTTTCGTACGCAACTAGAAAAGAAACCTTGAATGTAAACACTACTCCCAAATTACCTCGTGAGATGTTTGGAAAACTTTGATATTAGTATTGGAAACCGAAGCCACGCGATTGGAAATTCGAACTCAGAATTTAGTAAAAACTACCTCTTAACGACCTTTTGATACGTTAATAAAGCCCATTTTTTATGGCACGCAAAATATCTCACTAAACCCCGAAATGAGAAAGTCAATCTTTAATCGTGTTCCTTGTCACTTGGAGTGTTACAACGAACCCTGAATTTTCCTCGAATGTTTGTTTGGCCCTTTTTTCATGCGTTTAGGATCCCAGTGTATCATTTCACAGCTTTGTGTAGCTGCTGAAAATTTAAGAAGTTTAGTTTGGTTTTGAACCATAGTTTAGGCCATATGTGGAGAAATGGAATTTGTCCTTTGCATACCTATAGCATTTATCCATTCCAATCACTATCAATCCTTAGTTCTGACAAAACCGCTTTACAAGATATCTTTTCAAGTGAGTTTTGTAGGCCTTCGATTGTTGGGCGACGAGGTCATTCAGGTGTAACTATGATTGGTAGCTTCGGAAAAACAAGCGCCAATTAAACCTAATTTTTTAGTTTTGGGTTCTGTCAGCTTCGAGTGTTTCATGTATATAGAAGAGTAGGGGGGATTTGACTTCTTGTGTTTTGGAGCCTCAAATTTTTTTTTGAATGCAAATTTTTTATTTACTTGTCTAAATTTGACACTTTTTGTTTACTTGTAATAGAATAGGGAAAAATTTTGTAGGACCTTATTCAAGTAAAATATCTATCAAGAAACCTATGAACATTAACATATGACTGGAGAATACATCCTTTTGATGTTTGTTTTGAAAATAAATTTATTGTGGAAAATGGTGTTTTCTCTCTCCTCTTTCTATCTCTCTCTTTATCTTTGAAAATGAACTGAAATGACATTTTATTTCTTACCCTCCCTAGAAGTGTCTTGTGTATTGTTTTAATTATGATTGGAAAATTATGAAATCATGAGTTGTGATAGATTGTAGGAAGAGGCCATGCCAACTCTTGTGTTTACAATGTTGTATTTGTAGGTACCTGGACAAGAGGAAGTAGTAGCTTGTTTACTATCTTATGATAGCATGTAATATTGTGATAAATACATAGTATATTGCAAATGATAACTCTACTAGATGTAAACTATAGAATGGTAATATTTTGTTTGATAAGAGAAATTTTTATTGTATATAATGAAATGATTTATTACATGGATATGTAGCTGAGATACAATTGTATGTACGTGCTTGGAGTGTATGTTATCGTGGAAAAAGTCAAATAAAACAATCATGTTCTTGTATGATGAATTGTATGGTTTAACATTATTAGGATGTTGCTTTAAAAGACATTAGGATTTCCCTAAACTAATAACCCTTGAGAATGTTACCTTTGAGCATTGATTTAATCGTATGGTATTCACCTTAATAGGATGTAAGTGAAATTTTGATCTCTAGATGGTTCTCAAGGGAGCTTGTCTTGCTTATGGGTGACTTCATTTTAGTAACCAACATTCTCTTATAGTTCTAGAGGATTAGTAGTAGTATTTAAGCATATATGAAAAAGGGTATTTCGTGCATGTGGAAGTGTGTTTGTTGTAATAGTTAAAAGGTATACGTAAGGGATGTGATGTATAACGTAATGTAACTATATGGTTGTCTTTGTAACTAGGTCTCAATGGAAGAAATTAATAATGTAAGTGCTTAGGATCATGAGGGTAATTAGGAAATGAAATTTGTACAACCTTGAAAGGTGACCAAACAAGCTTGAGTGAACCTTGAAGTGAGGTGATGCCCCACTTTAGTACCTCAAGGGAATCTTGATCTAATTCAAATGAAAAATATTTAGTGATAGTATATGAGAGTTTGGAAGTGTTTAGGGAGACTCAGATAGGTGTGGTTTTATTTAAAATATCTATATAAGGTTCATGTGTGTATGATATTTACTTTTAGGTCCAACTGTCAAAGTTGTGTACTCTACTGCTATATTAAGAGTTCAAATGTGGATGAAATTGTTTATAGCCTTTAGATTTTAAATTTTGTTCATGAGGTGACAGTTTTGAAAGAAATTAAAACTTGGGGGTTTGTGAGATAAGGAGGTTTGAACACTCTAAAAATTGAATTTCGATAGGACATAGATTCCTTAAGTGTAAATTAAATTAAATTAAAACCTAGGACCTCTTGTTATGTTATTGGAGTTCGAAACCTATAGTAAAAATTTTCTATCAGAATTGTGTCCCTAAGATGTTGATATTTGAGTAAAAAATATATGGAATCCATTCTCTTAAATTCAATGTTAACTCTTTTCATGAGATTAATAATGGATGAATTGCCACTACAATAATGTGTATGTTGAAGTCATGAGATCTTGTCATGATACCCAAATTGTATATGACTCATGCATATTTTATAAAACTCCCAATTAATTCTATCTTCTATATGTACCACAAGCATAAGGTTAAAATTAATATTCTCCCCTTATCTTCATGAGAATTCTTCCCTTGCAATGAAGACTAGGAAAAATGACAAGTAACTATTTTTTAAAGAAACAAATTCATAACATGAGAACGAGTGTTAGGTGATGCACGTGTTTAAAATGTTTATAAATAACTATTGAGTTATGAAAAATAATGGAAATTGAGGAATGAACTAAATAGTGTACACTTATTTTAAGATATTCGCGATGTGGAATAGAGTTTATGAAGTTTTGAGAAAGAGGGGATGTATACCTTACATTTTAAATGATCTTTAAACCTATAAGGCTAATCAATAAGAACTTAATTGTAATAAAGATATAAACCATGAAAATGGCCATATTGTGGAACATGTCTATGTTGAATTCATATTTTGGTTGGGTCATTGTTTTTTATTCAATCATTTGAGGAAGTGTGGCATTGATGTATATGTGGTGTTATCTTGTTGTAAGTATGGTTCCATGTGGGTGAAATCATCTAGTGTGATGTCATCGTATTCTAAGTGAGCCCAAGTGGTGTCTTGTAACTGTAAGAGAGATAAAAAATATCCTAGTTTATTTAGTCTTGTGTTTTGGTCATTCATGTGTGGGCATTACACCTTACTACAAGTTACATTCCTAAATTACTCTAATATCTCCTAAAATCCTAAAATGTAGCAACATGCTCTAGGAGCAACCCCTACATAGGTTTAAAGCACACTCAACTAGGTTATAGAGTCATGCTTCTTAAGCTAAAGACCATCCCAGTCAAGTCAAGCTAAGCACACCAACCCATTGTTGCATTATCAAGTGATAAAAATTCTAAAACTAGTAGCATCCATATAGATATAACATGTTAAGTGGAGAATTTCATGTGGTTTTAGACCTATTTGGATTATTGTAACTATCATTAGTATACGGATTTTAATTCAATCCAACCAATAACCTTTTTATAGGGTCTCCTACTTGTAGTTAGGATTTGAAGCTATTTCACATCATACAAAAAATTTTGCATATGCACGACACCTAGGGTTTCACAAAAAATCATATTTCTAAAGTTCACATAGGCACATGAAGTTACAAAACACCATAAAATAGCCATACAAAAATTTCAGATAGGTATGAAACCACCATATGCTTCCATGTGCAGTTCACACTTCCATACTCGATAAGTTTTATACTCTAGATTAAGAAATGAAGAAATTACATATCATTTTTATCCTACACCTTCATACAATGCTCCCATATCAGCTTCCTAGGTCTCTAATCAGTTAGAAACACTAAAATTTGATAACTTGTCTTTTTTTCCCTTGTTAAGATTAATTCACACATTTGAAGGCCATTTTGAACATCTTTCTAGCTCTTTCATGATTTTCTCATCTCTACACCCCACTCTATCATAAATTCCAAGAATATTAATTAATCAAATTTGTAAAATATCCCTATGTAACATGTTACAAATTTCTATTTTTCATCACACTTCTCTTGTCCTTGACTATACAATTTGGTTATGATGTGAAATCCGGTCTTAGCCGACTTGTATGGTCTTGACCTTTGACATCCTCTAACTTTGTTTTCAATTTGAATATATTTATTGTGTTATTTCACCTTCTTAGGTTCAAACTTATCACAATATTTTACCTACATAAGACTATATAAAAAGTCAATATCACTTAATAACTCACATGTCACTCTTACAAGATAGTATTGTAAAAATAATTCCAAAAGCACTAAAGGATCTCCAAATTCTTCTTAAATCAATGACACGTCATTTAAAGTGACTCCTACTATAGGTATGAAGTACACAACTAGGTTAAAGAGTATAACTCATCCATTTTCAAGCATTTAAAGGTAATAGAGTCATGTCTTAGCAAGAGAAAATTCGCTCCAAGAATTTTCAAAAGTGTTTTAAGGAACAAAGGGTTAGGACACATAGCTTAAGCATACCATATCACACTACTATCATGTTGATTACATTTTAAACTATATATTTTTCCCATTATCTTTGTGTCAAGAGACATTAATACACACATTGCGTGCTATCTTATATCATGCTCACACTTGTGCATGCACCTACGATAACTACATGAGGCTTGATCCCACACGAGGGAATGTAATGCAATACATGGATTGGTTTTTTGGTCCATCACCAAGGGTATTCCAACCTCACTAGACACATGCTTTTTCCTTTTGGTTTTCTATTACTCTGATGAATGGTATTATAATTTCCTTGGGTTTCCACTTTGTTGTAGGTGATTACAAGTCATCTTCAAGTTGTGAAAATAATATATACATGTAGTGAAGGTCATTTCCAATAAAATAAACACACATGAAGTTTTGAATCCTAACTATCAAAGGGTCTAATACTATATACTTCTATTTAGGACCATACAACTATAGGTCTAAACCGTACAAACTTCATACAGTCCTCCACCAACTCAATTTTCAGTTCCATAATTGTTATCAGAGTATTTCTAATTTCTGATATGTCTTTTCCACATGTATGCACATATGGATCTTCTCTATTATAACCTATACAACTAAATCTTAATATCTTCTTGTATATTCGATTTATCATTTATCATTGTTTACAATTATTTATGCATTATAATGATTATGCATGGTTAATGATGAATTAATTAAGTCAGTGTAATCTCATGTAACAAACTATTACATCCTTTTTATTGTTGTGTGAGTTAAACTACATTATTTAATTAGTGTGTAAACATCAACTAAGTGCATCCTTGTTTTTGTGTTTTCACCTTCTTATCAATTGTTTCCAATATTTTATCTTGCACATTTATAATAATAGTATATTTTGATCTACACATTGATTTGTAATTATTGATTTGAATATATAACTTATTGTTTCTTTTTATAATCAAGGTATCACATTTTATCCCCAAGCCTTAGAAGGACCCACCGACCTGGTGCAACCCGAAGGTGTGCATTTGCAAGGTGATTCCAACACACTAATCCTCGGGTGGCACAACCGATGCCCTATCCTGAAGCACCATAATAAGAATTAGGATTGAACTCGTGACCTAGTTACCACTAATGCAATGACATACCATTGAGGCCAACCCTGAGGACTAATATATAACTTATTGTTAACCGTTAATTTTATGAATAAATAAGAATGCATTAACCCCCAACTCTTATTTTTGTGTTTAGAGTTTAATCATTTGGTAAACCCACTTTTTGACTAAATCATTGACCTTTCTCAAACATAGTTTCCATTTCTATCTTGGTGCTTTCATGGCTTACTTTTTCATGTATATCTCTTATTCATACACTAATGAAAACATATCTATGTCACTATCTAGTATATTAATATGTGAGGACATTATTGATACCCCTGATGATTTTTCTTAGTACAAATGTGATGACACACATGAGACATATTTTTATATGGTTCATAATACTTATGCATATGTACATAATTTTATATATGCTTATACTGCTAATGGAAAAAAAAAAATTGTTATAAAACTCTTGACTATTCTCTCATAAAAAATTATATATGTATATACTCTAATGTTTCTATATTTGCTAATATTATATTCACTTCATTTTATGAATGTTCTCAAGGGGAAGGTTCTCATGATGAATTGAAACCTAATATAGACTCCACCACTAAAGAGGGGTGTGATTTCATATAATTCTTAAAGAAAAATCCTCAACATATTGATTAAGTTCTCTATATAGCTAGGGATGAACAAAAACACATATTTGAATATGATATTCTTGAATCCACTATATTCTCTTCTTCTCTCACTACATATACTATTGTCGCATATATTATTCCTATATTTTTGGGCATCCCATAGTTCCCCTAATTGTAATATAATTGATCTTCCCATGTTTACTACTTTTACTACATCCCTTATGCATGTAAATGGGGCTTCCCACTCCTCTTATACTAGGTACATTCTCTACTCTATAGTTAACCCACTATCTTTATGTCAAGAGACATGAGAGAACTAAAAAGGGGTTTCCTTAGATCACACTCACACTTTCACATGCACCTAGGAGAGCTACATGAAGCTTTATCCTGCTCAATGACATATAGTGCAACACTTTGATTGGTTCGAAAGAGATTGACCACCAAGGGAATTATAGCCTCACCACACACTAATGTAACCTTTTTTTATAGAATGATGTGATGAAGGGTATTGTGGGTATCTATGGTTACCTCTTTACTGTAAGTAATTATAGGTTGTGTGAACAAGAGTGACATAAAATGAAGCACATTTCTAAGAAATTGAGGAACACATAAAGTTCCATAATTTGACTGAAAAAAGGTTCCAATCCCATATAACACCAGTTGTGATTGTACAAAATTAGGGAAATACTATACAATAGTTGTGAGGTCCTAAACCATTTCATTTTCTAGTTCCAAACTTAGAAATGAAGCATATTAAGTATCATACTAACTTTTTTCTCCTTTCTACACATCTAGATCCCCTTGGTTCCACTCTGTATAGCTAAGTCTTCATATTCTCTTCTGTATTTGAGTTATCATTCTATCGCTTATCTTTGTTGTAAGTATTAGTGTATTCTTTTTGCTGTGCATGGTTAATAAGTAAATTAAAATCATAATAACCTCATGTTGTAAGCCCTTACATCCTATTTATTTTTTTGTACATATCAAATTTACATCACATTCATATATATTTTATGGTGTAAAAAAATACAAGGCCTTATTGATACTAATGCAATTGGAATTGACACTCTTCATGAGAAACAAGATAATCCTATTAATGAAAAATTACAAGCTCAATATATTCATTGACTCGCCTCCTAATCATAACAGTTTGGATTCTAAGGGCAATTAAGAGGTGCATCATACTTATGTAGTTCAACTTCCTCTCACTATATATGATCATCTAATTGACTATTTGATTAGTACATATACTTTTTCCATGCCTCCTAGGCCTATTATTACATTTGATGATACTAATATATTGTTAAATGAATATATTTTTTATGTTCAAGATTTTGTTTGTCTATGTATTACCTATAGTGTCTTGATTGATATAAATGGATCCAACACAATCTACGCACATTCCAATTGCTTGCATCGTTAGGATTTACTAAAAAAACATATGAGATTTTATACTAAGACATCCCTTGGGCATGTTGTTCTACCTCTTACTGTCAAATATACTTCTTTTATTATACCTTTCATTGTTTTCTTGTTATTTGGGTTCATGTGACATGATTCTAGGATGCTCATGGCTTCAAAAACTTAAGGTTTTTACTTATATTATACATCAAAGTATTAATTTTATCTATTACAATTAGGTATTTATGATTAAGGGTAACTCATATATTACTCCTTGGCCTAATCCCTTTTCTAAGAAAGCACCCGCTTCTACATCCATTTCTAGTGCTCCTATTAATGTTATATATATAGAGTATCTAATCCTCATAAAAATTCTTCTAGGCCTCCTTATGCAAACAAAAAATATCTTATGCATGTCCCATATCCATGGATTGACATGATACATCTTACTCCTAATGTGCATAGTAAAAATCTGAGGTCTAACCTTCCCACCCCTAAAAAGACAAATCCTCGCCTTCTTGATAGTGTCATAGGTTAGATCTTTCTTTATATCTAAAATTTATACAAAAATATTCTCAAAACACAAAACATTCAAATAATGGGTAAGTGCACTAAGTTGGAGGGCCAAAAGGGGGTCTTGTTAGTGCGAAATCACAGCACCCCCAAATGATCTCTAAAAAATCTACTTTTCTAAGGAAGACTCATTTGGTGTGATTGCATAACATTGAACTTTCCCAAAGATGTGGGACCCTTGCAAAATGGGAAAGCTCTCCAGATTGAAGGTTGGTTCCTTATTCCTCTGTTTAGGTGCATACGTAGAAACTTGCAGACGATATGTTCTTAATCCTAATCTAAACTTTACCAAGGAGACAGGGATAGAAGGAATACAGAAATTAAAACAAAGCTAAACTACGAGGTGATGCACTGAAGGAATGATGAACACTTATTTTGCTAATAGACACAAACCAAAAAATGCATACAATAAACAAGCACAGATAGCTAGATATATAATGGGAGATCAAATGAAAGCAAAAGAGACAAGAAAGGATCTAAAATCGATCACAGACATTTTTTATTGCTTTGTAGATTGATATAGTCCATTACAAAGTAGCCAAGAGGTAGAAACGTAATGCAATTTTTGATGGAAGGCCTGAACCCCACAAATCCCTTTGCTAAGAGGAGAAGGGAGCCTGCAAAACAAAGAATGTCCAACCCTTTATAATGAATCCTACCCCTGTATTTATAGATTCAACCTAAAAGAAGAAAAGAGAGAGAAGCAAGAAAAGTCAGGTTGAAGCTCATCCACCGATGTTAATGCCTCTAATGAAATCACTCCCCAAATCCGTCTTTACTGCATCAATCCTTGGTTCAGCACCTTAAAGGAAGAGCACACAACAAAACAAATCAAATCTGATTTGGTTGTTGAGGCAAGAAAATCCTGTATCGAAAGCTCGAAGATGTTTTCTCTAATTCCCCACTTAACCTCCTCAAAATTAAAGTTTCATACCTCCATGGCATGGGTGAGGCTGAGATCTTTCCAACGGCATCATATTTGCAATGTTTCGAGCCTTTAGTCAAAATATATGCCCCTTCAAAGTTTGTATTGGTTCCGCTTTCCCATGGGACACGCGGCAGTCTGGTGCTCATTTAGAAACCTTTTCTCTATTCACCCCTTGAATCAGTGCCATACTGAAACTTGGCATACTTCGCTTATACCTTTATACTTAGCCAATTTTGAATCCTTTTCTTTCCGCCTTTTGACTTTGTTTCCTCTTATGTAGGATCATGGTCGATCCAATATTTGGCACGGGGGTGAAATATGGATAATAGGTCTTAAGTGGAGACATTTTTCTAAAAAATAAAAAACTTCAACTTGTATGAGTTTTTCGAAATAGTTACACTCAAAATTGGAAGATGTTGTAGAACTATGAATCGTAGAATTTTGAGTCTAGTTTCTAAGCTACTAAATTTTATTGAAAACGGATAAGTTTAAGTGGGTCAAATAATTACAATACCAATAGGTGCTCTCTATTTTTGTTAAAAACATAATAGAGTGACTTTCGTACCCCCACCATTTTTTTAGCACCATTGAGTATTTTTGAAAACCCTTTAGTAGAAAGATAGCTAGGAGCATCTAGTTTGTGTTATAATTTTTTTAGATTTTTTTAGACGAGTATTTTTTTATTTATGATTTTTCTAGTACATAAATTTTATGTTTTGAAAAATAACAGATCTCCAACCGTGCCCCCCCCCCCTAACTACCTCAAAAAACATCGAAAATTAGATTATTATTTTTTGAATATATATAGAATTATGCACTAGTTTGTGCTAGTATAATTGTTTTTCAATTTTGATGACCCAAACAAAAGATACATGATGAAAGATAGGCATATTTAAACTTCAAAAAATAGCTATAAAAAGGCATAGTTAGAAAATAAATAATATGGAAACCTTATATTAGTCAAAAATTTTGAAAAATTATATTTCTAGAAAGAAGAAACTCTTCTCTACGTTGTGGTATAATTTTTTTAAATGGATCGATTTTTTTATTTTGATTTATCATAGAGGAAGTGGCATTTTTACATTTTCCTACAAAAACACGTTGTTTTTTGTGTTTGTGCAGGTCCATGCCTCAGGGTTGGGGATCCAAACCGGATCCCAAGCCTTGAGGCATGTGCTGGAAAAGGTAAAAGGCATAACGCGTACGTGTTATAATACGTACGCGTTATGCTTTGTTTATATATTGCGGCCCCCATCCCTTTCATCTCTTTCATGGTATTTTCTACATACATTCTGTTTGGTCTACAATTTTCTCTACATTCTTGCACGATTTTTTAGTAGTTCATTTTGTCCCCTACCCCACTAGTTGATTTTTTCTAATTATGGGCGGTAAAATTTGGGCTAAGGACAAGAGGAAAGTCAAGAACAAGACACCGGAGATCAATTGGAAGAGATGAAAATAAAGAAATTGAAGAGAATGCAAAAAACTTCGTGCAAGGCAAGGTACATCTGCTATATCAAATGTAGCTAATGTATTAGAAAATGGGGATGAAATACATAATGAAAATGTAGAGAATAATAATGAATAATAATTTTGCAATGAATAATGATATTGAATTGAATGATAATGTTGAGTATGGATGAAGAAATTAATATGAATCCAATTGTTGAACCCTTACCTGAGAATCCAAATGTTAACCCTAAAATTTGTATGAAAACACTGAATGAAGAAAGTAACCTTGTAAACGAATCTTCACCTCTAAGAACACCTCCATCCATTTTGCGAAGAAAACCAATTCACTTAATTGAAATTGATGAAAACATTATAAAACCAATGCCTAACAAAATATCTGAAAGAAATGCAAGAAGAAAAGCTAGTGGAATTCAGGATAATTACTTTGAGAATTTAAATGACACACAAAGATGTCTACTATTTGTTACATTGATGAAATTAATTAAGATGAGACCTATAATGAATACCCTGGGGTTAAGAACATCTAATGTTGTTGATCAAAATGCGTTAATTGATGAAAACATACATAAAGCATACCAAACTGTAGATGGCAAAAGACACACCAAAGATAGTAATGCTACACGATGTGCACTTACTAATTATATAGTAAGTAATAAAATAGTTAATAAACACTTGATTAGAAAAACAAGCAGTGCTTTGAAGCTAAACAAAAAACACTAATGAAAGCAATAGAGAGATGTAAATATCTTGAGTCAGTCAATAACACTGACTATTGGGCTTTCTCTAGCAGACTTCCATGAAAAGACAAGAATACATCTGATATTCTAAAAGAATTAATTGTAAAATTTTGGAATGAGAACACAAGGGTGTCACTGAATAGAAGAGATGTAGTAAAAAGAAGAATAGGTTCTCGTAATCGTGAATCACGTGTAAAAATTTTCTTAGATATGACTCAAACACAATTGTTCTCTAAGTTTAAGAATGAAAATCCACAAATTAACATTAGCCAAAGATTCTTTGAAATGAGCAAACCCTTTTATGTGAAAATCAATCACTCACGTACCACTTGTTGTTGCAGGCATCATGTTGAATTTTCAATGCATTATGATGTTTTTTGTCAAATACGTCATGTTTTGCATACTGACATCATGTTGTAGGAGTGTGGATTAAATTTCCCACCAAAATCTTCAAGGAAATTTATTCCGACAATATTTTGTGAAAAATCAACAAGACAATTTTTTTATAACAAAGCATGTTTGGATGGAACGTGCAATGTATGTGGTGGCTTGCCAAATCTGAAAATTTGTATCCATGAGGAGAGTACAAATTCAATAGGAAAATAATTGGTTGATTTCACCAAATATAAATCGGTGGCATATCAATTAAAAGATGGAAAAGAATCTAAGAGGTGTGAGATTGTTACAAAACAATTACCTGTATCATAATATATGGTCAAATTCAGAGAGAAATTTTTTTATGAGTATGCAAGGCACACACATAGAGCTTGATGGTTGGATGAACAATTCAAGTTAAGCAAGGACACATTCCCACTTGGTACTATTGTTTCAGTAGTTGACTTCGTAGAGAATTACACATTGTAGCCACAAATGGAGGTTCAGTCTCAATATTATAACTCAGTGCAAGTTGTTATTTTCATGCATATAACATTCATGCACTCTCCAGAAAACACTGAGAAAGATAGAAAAATATTAAGAGAGTATCATTTCTACATCAGTGATGATCAGACACATTCTACAGAATATGTACAAGGGTGTTTCTAGGTGTTTTATGCAAACTTGAATGAGAGGAACATTAGTTTCGATCAACATTACATTTGGTCTAGACAACTGCACATCACAATTCAAGAATGCACGGATGTTTTATTGGCTAAGTAGGATGCACAAAGAAACAAATGTACAACATATCTATAGTTTTATTGAGGCAGGGCATGGGAATCATGATGGTGAGGAGCATGTGTGAAAAGAGCACTTGCAAGAGAAGAGTTAAAGTTCAAGGATGGTGCTAAATTTACAGATGCAAAAAACATTGTTGATTGGTGTGTCAATAATATGGGCCATGAATCTCAAGAGAAATCAATGGTTCATAGATATTTTTGGTTGATAGAGGAACAACATCTGGAAAACTTTGAAGATTGTATGACAGTTGTAGGATCAAGTGATATGCACTCATTCCATAGTTCAGATAAAAATGCTTGGACTATTTATACTAGGTGCATGACATGTTTTTGTATATCATGCATTGATTTTATGTGGAATGAATGTGAGTCACAATAGTGGGTGGATGAATGGACTTGTAGACCTCTAATTCCACTCGACACACATCAAGTTCCACGAGCATTACAACTTGCAGGGTCTTCAGATCAAATGACAACATCACCTGACTTTGACCAAGTCTCTGATTTAGTGCAACAAGGTACATACATATATGTACATGCCATGTTTTAGATTTATAAATTATTAAATGGTCAACTCTTAATGTATTTTAAATTTGACTTACAGTTTTATTTTGTGATGTAGGGCACATTTTTGTAGTTATTGCGACAAAATTTAATGAAGAGGGAACAGACTACTTCTTGTCTCGTTGTGTAGAGGGGAAAAAATTGACTTCCATAGTCATTGATGGTGAAGACCTTGAGTATCCCACTGGGTCAGTGGTAGTCACTGGAACTTGGCTTCGACGATATCCTATCAAAAAATCAAACATTTGGTTGTTTGAAGACTATGAAGTACATCGAAAGATACTTAACTATTCACATTTGGTCCTTGCAACAAATATTAAATTGATCAAATATCAAGGTCGGTCCATTAAACAAGAATCTGTGGAAGGTTCATGAATCAGATCATGAAGCAATTCTTGCTACTGTCAAGAGTAGAGTTGATCCTTTGTGGTTCATTGGATTGAATTTGCAAAGGTATGTTCTTCATGAATTTAATTTGAATATTTACTTAAATGATTTTGTTTAAATTTTGTATGATTTAAAATTCTATTTAATTTCTTACTAACATGTTTATGTAGGTTAGTGGTGCCAAAAAATATTCCACCTTCACGTGGTTGGCACTGTTAGTAGAGAATTTATTATTCTCGAAGCCAAGTGAAGCTAAGAGAAATTAAATATTAGAAAGGAACAACAAACAAAAATTCTCATTTCACCACCTATATTGTAAAAATATCTTATTAAAATTCTCATTTCACCACCTATATTGTATGAACCACCTATATTATTTAGGTGATTGGCAATGGACAACCTTACACTAAATTAGACTACAGTATTCAGGTGGGGTGGGTTTGTAAAAATAGGACAGCCTAGAGAACTTTGCCGATTCTTTTGGATCTTCTGCAACTTGTTATCCTCAGATGATTTTGCCACAGGATGCAACTATATAGACTATGAACTTAGTTTTTTTGGGGAGACCACCAATGTTAATACTATTCATTTTGAACGAATGAATATCTTCAATCAAATAGAGAATGAAGAGCCTGAATTTTTTTGGATATTAGAAAAGGTTGTTTGTGCCCAAAAAGAAGTCGAAGGCCTCTATAAATTTTCAGTCTTCAACTTTAGATGACAATGAACATCGTGAAGAAAAACAATTAGGTGTAAGATGTCACTATGATTCAAGAAGAAATGCCTCCTAAAAGTCATAAAGATTCAATTCTAATTACCCAAAAACATTTGGAAGAACTTAAAGAGAAGATAATAGTAGAAGAAAAGGAAACATGGGAAGTGTGGAAGGATCACAACTTAACTGGAATGGAAGATCTATGTGATGTTATCGATAAAATCATGGATAATCTTAAGGACAACATGCCAAGTTGATTATTTTAATTAATCCCAACTGCTTCAACTTCACAAATCAAACCAGGAATTTCCAAAAGAAGCAAACTGACAAGAAAAACTGCAATGAAGTATTGGTAATTAAGCATAAAACTCGTTTAGAATTGTACTTTATTTTTTGATTGAGAATTCACCCATAGTTTCTTTTTTCAAGGAATAAATTCATTTGATATGTGAGAAATAGAATGAGATTTATTCTATTACTCTGACCGAAAGTAAATACAGTAGTCACTGCCATTATGATATCCAATGAGTGGTCTCCTAAATAGATGATGTTAGTTCCACTTGTTTTATATGCGGTGGTTAAGGAATTTAAGGCAGTAAACATACCATCTCCAGAGAGGTGCTTTTGGTTTATCCATTTTGCAGTTATATATATATATATATATATATAAGTTTTTTAAAGAGAGGGCTAGTGTTTTTGAACACAATGTAGATGAACAACATCAAAATTTCATTAGCTGAAAGTTTTTGCAGAGAAGCCTAATGTTTTTACATACCATGTATATGGCCAAGTCAAAAATCTTGCCAAGTTTTGCATTGGATCTTTATCAGAGGAATGAGTTACTTTTGGTGCAGGAAGGGAAAATGACATCAACTGATAGCGGTAAATTTTACATGTAGTGTTTGCATCACATATATGCATATCAAACTCCACAAGATTCATGTTACCACAAGGCCAACACCTGTTAATCAATCTACTCTGACTATTTAGGTTAGATTTTTGTAGTCGTTCAATGAAATTTGTTGCAAATATGGACAACATGATCAGTCGATGATTGTATAAATTATAGAGTTATCTTGATATCTGTCATAGAAATGGGATATGAAAGGAAATAATCCTTTATCCTTAAAAAAATTTCTTAAAAACTCATCAAGGATCACACACTGAGATGTAGCTTGGAGTAGTAACTTGGACAAATGCAAAAAACATGATGTGTGTGATTCAGCTATGAGCCTCACCAGCTCAATTTTTTAAAAAAGGGCTTGGATACATGTTACTTGGAATCATACTTGTGACTATGGTATGTTGTACTACTAGGTATATTATGTATTTGATAGCATTGTAGAAGTAGAAAAGTAGAGGGAGGACGAATTGTTGGCTGTTGTGGTCATGATGGAAATTTATGGCTTGATGTAGGTGGCCACATATGACATATTTTTATGGGATTTATATTAACTTGGTAACTTTGATTCCTTTCAGAGCATTTTGGTGAGATATGGGGGATTGAAAATAATTATTCATATTTTCTCATTTAACTGAATCATGACCTATGATTACATTCAACAAATGATCTCAAACATCCAATAAGATGCAATAATTATGTGTCCTTGAAAGAAGAGATGAGAATCTTGTAATGCAAGGGTCAAAAGTTTGAAGCTCTTTAGTAATAAGCACATGGAAAAACTATATTGATTGGCTATAAGTGCAGGTGAAATAGGAGAGGCATTCTGATTGAAGAAGAGTGCCAAGCATTCTCTGCTATTAATATTTGCATAGCATACCGCTTAGCAATTTAGAGATTGATGCTCACTCTATGCACCTTATATAGATCTTATATTCATGAGTTGCTACCTATAGCATTGTGCATTGTAGTCTAGGTCATTGACATATCTAGAAACAGTAGTCTCTTAAGAGCCCTGAGACCAAAACACAACTATATCATTTGATGGGTGATTTCTCAAACTCCATGGCACCTAGAGATGTCTAAAGTTAGATTTGAAACCTCCATGTCTAGGCCCTCTACATTGAAATCCTGATCATGGTTTGGCAGTCCATATCCATTTGGTTACTCTGATCTGTCAAACTGTTTGCAAACATCTACTCAGTCAATACTTGATCAACAGTGATAAAACCTCTTATCTTTGGATGATGAGTTACAATGCACTTTCTCCACCAACGGAAGCTCTTAGCTACCAGAACCAGTACTATGCCAACACATACATAAAGAGATGGCCTGGTGAATGCTAGTGGAGGATTTGTTTTGGTTCCCTATGCTCCACGTGCTTTCAGGCTACCTTGTCCGGGCGTAGTCCCTTAAGATCCCTGAGACCAAAACACGTTATATCTTCGATGGGTGATTTCTCAGACTCTGTGGCACCTAGAGATGTCTCGTTAGATCCAAAACCTCTATGTCAGGGCCCTCTAAGAAATCCTCTCACAGTTTTATCCATATCCATTCAGTTCTCTCATTGTCCTATTGTTTGCAAATGCGTAAAATACTGCAGTCTGAGTCAGTGTAAGGCTACTCCAGACGCAATACTTTGCAAATGGAAGCTCATAAGACCAAACCGTCTGGGCCAACATGTCTAGATGGCCTGGTGAATGCTATAGGAGGATATTTTTTTTGGTTCCCTACGCTCCCCGTGCTTTCGGGCTACCTCGTTCGGGCGTAGTCTCTTAAGAGCCCTGAGACCAAAACACGCTATATCTTTGACAAGTGATTTCTCAGACTCTGTGGCACCTAGAGATGTCTCGTCAGATCCAAAACCTCCATGTTGAATCCCTCTACGAAAATCTCTTGCGTGGTTTTTTCCATCTCCATTTGGTTCTCTCGCTGTCCTATTGTTTGCAAACGCACGAAATACTGCAGTCTGAGTCAGTGTAAGGCTGCCAGACGCAATACTTTGCAAACAAAAGCTCTTGGCGACAAACCAACTACGCCAACACGTCTAGGGTGGCTAGGTGAATGCTAGGGGAGGATTTTTTTTGGTTCCCTACGCTCCCATGCTTTTGGGCTACCTCGTTCGGAGCGTAGTCCCTTAAGAGCCCTGAGACCAAAACACGTTATATCTTCGACAGGTGATTTCTTGGACTCCATGGCACCTAGAGATGTCTCGTCAGATCCAAAACCTCCATGTTGGGTCCCTCTATGAAATCCTATCATGGTTTTATCCATATCCATTCGGTTCTCTCGTTGTCCTATTGTTTGTAAACGTTTGAAATAGTGTAGTCTGAGTCAGTGTAAGGCTGCTCAGACGCTATACTTTGCAAACGGTAGCTCTTGGGACCAAACCGTCTACGCCAACACATCTGGGGTGGCTATGGTGAATGCTAGTGGAGGATTTGTTTTGGTTCCCTACACTCCTCATGCTTTTGGGCTACCTCGTCCAGGCGTAGTCTCTTAAGAGCCCTGAGACCAAAACATGTTATATCTTCGATGGGTGATTTCTCAGACTCCGTGGCACCTAGAGACATCTCTTCAGATCTGAAACCTCCATGTCAAAGCCCTCTACAAAATCCTCTTGTGGTTTTATCCATCTCCATTTAGTTCTCTCGCTGTCCTATTGTTTGCAAATGCATGAAATAGTGTAGTCTGAGTCAGTGTAAGGCTGTCAGATGCAATACTTTGCAAACAGAAGCTCTTGGCACTGCCAAACCAACTATGCCAACACATTGGGGTGGCCTAGGTAAATGCTAGGGGAGGCTTTGTTTTGGTTCCCTACACTCCCCATGCTTTCAGGCTACCTCATCCAGGCGTAGTCCCTTAAGAGCCCTGAATGACTAGATTGGCTTAAGAATGAATTTGATAGGGGAATGTCTAAGAACACACGGGAGTTATCAATCACCTAGTAAATATTTCTTGTTTAGTTCTGAATGGGAGTCAGCTGGCCTACGGCTTAGTGACCTTCCATTCATTGATAATTTATGCTATGATAAACCCATGGATGCTTTCAAAAGCACCTTCAAAAGGATAGGGGTAGTCATCAAGCCTAGTGAAGGGTGTGATGTGATTTCCAAATAACTTGAAATGCCTACAAGATTTAAAGGTAATAACATGAATTGGATAGGATTAGACAATCAAGAATCATTGAGTGTCTGAATCAGAATGTCATTGCATCTGGAGACATTCTCAAGCATTGGAGTAATGTATATGGAGAGACATTCTCAAAATATCAACAGATGAAAGGCATCAAATTGTCTCAGGTGTTTTAACAGGGGAGAAGACTAAGAAGCATAGAAGAATGTAGTAAGTGCATGATAAGATAGGAACCAATACAAAGAGACCATGAGCAAGAAGAAGCGCAAGTAAGGTAAATACACATATACACATTGATAAATTGAATGAATAATTACTTAGATTAGGTAACTCTTTATATACATACATTATATAAATATTGATTTCCAAATTTTGATGCATATTATACATTGAAAATGCTAGTACATGTACATCACCAATAAATGAAAAAATAATCCATAATGTCTTAAATATTGTCAAGTGCACATCATATTAGTTTCATGCAAAAATAATCTCAGAAATGTAAGGTCTCATACAAAAATATCAAGTTCCAAATAGTATTTTAATGTGCATAATAAATATAAAAATGCCCAAATAGGTCATATACCATCAAGTTCAAATGCCATATAGGTGTACATACAATGCCATGCACATAGGCATACAAAAAAATGTCATGTAAGACATATATATTTCCTAATCATCAAAATCTATCCCTCTCTTGGCCTTGCTCGAAGAAGGCCCTCCCTTAGACGAAGATGGAGATCTATGAGATGACTTTGGATCATCTAAGCCCATGCTACGAGTCCTCTTCCACTGAATACTCACCTGTAGATGAGCCTATAAATGCAAACAATGTTTTTTTGTCAAAACTTAATTTATATATGTTTTCAACATGTATTTAAGACCATGCTAGAATGAAAGTATTTACATAAATACACAAACTTACCGCAAGTTGTCGATCACACCGAATTTGCATCTCACGCTCAGATGAGTCATCAGGAGCTCCTGGAGTACGAATGGGGGTACGAAGATGATGAGATGGAGGAGTCTATGCCCTCAAAGTCAAAATGGAGGGGGTTGAAGTTCCCTACATACACATAAGATCAGAAAATCTAACATCAGAATTAGAAAAAATAGAACTAAGTACATGTATGTACATAATGACAATATTTTAACTAATTTTATCAATATAGAACTATTGTTTTTACCCCGCCACACCTATGAATCAAATGAACAGGGCTATCTACCTATCGCAGGTAACTCCTGCATATACACAATGAAGGACATTATTAACATAATTTAATAATTCTACAATGAAAGACATTACTAACATGTAATTTAACATAATATGAATTACACGAGAAATTTAACAAAATTTACATGTTGTTTGAATACCTCAGTGAGTTTACTGCGCAGATGAAATCGTAGCGGCAACACCTTTCTCTACTTGTCACAGAGATGGTGGGGTGTCTAGTGAAGTCAACATCTTTATCAAACATGTATCACGTGAGTTAGATGGACATACAAGAACATACATATATTTGACTTCAAAACTAATATATATATATATATATATATATATATATTTGTATGTATGTGAAAATTTTACATAATTAACATTCTAAATTACCTCTGTGAATGTATGTGTATGCATGGTGCTCGCTGCTTGTGGTCGGGATGAAGATGCACCTCCCACACACTGTAATATCAATGCATGTACATGTACAAATACAATTATTTCAAAAATTTAACATATATAAGTAAATCAAGTACTCCAAACTTTTTGTAACACACATAATAAAACATAACAAATACCTGTGAAGGTGATGTTCGATGACTGTAATCCAAATGTCTCACTCAAAAGGACATCTGACATAGTGACATTATCGTGTGCACCCCTAGCACCAACTCCACCAAAATCAGTACGCATGAAAGTATCGTCCTCCTCGGGCCCCAAACATATGCTACCACATGACGAGAAAAGATGTGGCCTCATGCTAGTACTCCCTGAGGGAATACTCTGTGTACCTCCGTGAGCATCTGGCTCAGAAATCTCCCTCATATGTTGAACAAGGGTCGCAGATAGCCCCTGAAGCGCGTGGAGTGTATCAATCTCTACTGTCTCCTTCACTGCTTGAGGGACAATCTCAGGGTGAGGGGGCTTCTGTGCGGGGAATCTACCCTGCTGAATAGGTGCACATTGTGCACCTAGTTGATCCTGTGCAGATCCTTTTCCTCGGCCCTGGAAATCTCAGAAATCAAAATAATTTGGGATCTCATTGAGGATAAACTCACAATAGAGTTTCCTCAGAAAGTATAGTGGCACCTCGTTGTTATTACAAGGTGGAAAATCAAACACCATCCACCATCGGTCCCAAAAATTATTTTTAATCAAATTATTATTGCACCAATGGATGGGAAACCGTTTACATGACAATGGAATAGGAAAATTAGTGTGGGGGTCCGTGAATAAGGTGCATATGAGGTATTTTGTAATTTCTTTTTTCTTTACATCCACATATGACAATTTTTTGGAATAATAAACCCTACAACCCTCTCTGTAATTTGTCCAATGATCAATTTTCCCCGTTTCCATGTCAACTTGAGCAAGTAATGCCTCCAATGTGTTTGCAAGAGAGGTGTGGTGGGGGTTTGTAGATTGTGAATCCCTCATTCTTTTGATTAAATCCTCAATTTCAATTTTGTTTTCAACTATGTGGGCTGCTAAATCTTCTTGACTACCTGGGGGATGTTGAGAAATTGTGGGAGTGTTGGGAGGGATGACAGGAATAGCAGGGTTTGGTTGTGGTTGATTCCCTCGACCTCAACTGTAACAATAAAAAAATGTATTCAATTCAAATTTTAATCTATAATTATCATATTTCAATGAAATTTTGAGAAAATAATTGTGCCTACCTCTTCTTCATGGTGCCATTGTCGATTCAGATCTTCCCGGTGATCCAGAAACGATCCTTTGAGCTTGAGATCTAGCTGAATGAAAAAATGTGAGGGCATGGTTAAGCTCTGAAACTCACATTTGAGGGAGATAAAATGATAGAGGCTCGGGCCTCTTTTTTTATTTATAGCAGACATAACGTGTTATATGCGTACGTGTTATGCTTTGGTAAATCCCAAACCTAAGAATTTAAAACGTGATCACGTTATAATAGAACGCGTACGTTTTTTATTTTTTCAGGTTTTTGTCCACTTTTTGGCCCCCCAACTTTGTGCACTTACCCTCATGAACACCAACAATTCCTGGAAACCTCCGAAGGAGGAAAACCAGTCGGGAAGGGAAAATACTCTTTCTTCCCACTTTTTATTGGCCAATTCAAATAAGAAGTACATAATTTACAATAAGTATGAAAGATAAGTAGATAATATCTCACACTTCCTCCCAATTACTTTTTTTCTCTGCCTTAACACTCCTTTCTTCAACAAACACAATTCCAACACTAAGAATTCCTTGCTCACTTGCTTTCATGCTTCGATAATAAAAAAATATCCTTCCTACATGTATTTATAGCCTTTCTCATGTCCTCTTGTGCATTGGAGGATGGGAAAGGTCATAGATGAGAAGAGACACAAATATCCTTTCCAATTCTGAGACTGTTTGTTTTGAATTTTATTTTTCTATCTGAAAGTGTCAAGATCACCACCCTGGCTGGGTGGCGGTTACAATACCACTGCCCGGGTTGGGCGGTGGTTATGTAACCTTCACTCTACCCAGAGCAGTAATTCTGTTAATATAAATATAGAACCTTTGTTTCTACATTTTCCTTCTTTGGTGTTGGTTGATCTGATGAAGTAGAGTCATTTTGGATCCCTATGGATCACACCTCCCCTGCATAAGAGGCTTTCAGTACCACATAAGCTTAGTGGGGAAGTAGATGAGGAAATAATTCCATTACTTGCTCCTTGGAGTACCATTGGGCTTGCCTTGGATTCTTTCCTTTCAGTCTAACCTACCAAGACTCCTGCGGACCTCTCCTAGTCTCTCTGACCTTTTGTTGTTGCACTACATCTTCTTCCAATTCACCTCATGAGTCCAAGACGCAATCCTCAATGGAAGTAAGACATTTAAGTCCTTCATATTCATCTAGCATGGATGGTTCATATATGTGCAAGTTCTCACAGTTTACTACTGAGTACATCCTCATAAATGACGGCAAATCAAGTCGAAAGACATTTTCTCCAATCTGCTCCAATATGGTGAAGGCTACATATCATAGTGGCTTGATCTTCCATGTCTGACCTTGTAGTCTCACCTTACTCAAGTAAAGACAAAATCTATCTCCAACATGAAGCTTATGTTCTCTCATGTGCTAATTGTGTCTAGCCTTATACTTGGCTTGAGATTTCTCTAATTGTTCTTTGACTTTAAAATGGATTTGTCAAATCCTCTCAATGAATTTGTTTTCTCTAGTCACCTCTTTATTTCATGTCACCTCCTCATTTTGCTACTCAACTGCTATGTGCAGTGGATTTGTAGGTAGATATCCAAAGCATGCTTCAAATGGTGACTTCATAGTGGATGTGTGTACTGCCTGGTTATATGAATATTGAATGTAGGTTAAGGACTCATCCCAAGTCCTTGGGTATTTGTTATTATACCCTCTGATCAACTGTATCAAACTCCTATTCACCACCTCTGTCTGTCCATCTGTCTGTGGATGGAAAGTTGTGCTCCTCTGTAACATGGTATCCATCTTGTCCCACAAAGTATTCCAAAACTTCTCCAAGAACCTAGAATCCCTATCAGAAATAATAGACTTTGGAAAAAAAAATACACCCATACATTAACAAATAAAATATTTGTTGCCTCATGTTCTTTTACTATCTTTTTACATGCCATAAGAATACACATCTTATTGAATCTATCAAAAACAACATAGAGATAGTCATGGCCATCTTTAGACATAGGTAATCCTCCTATAAAATCCATAGAAATGTCCTCCCACTGATGAGTAGGTATTGGAAAAGGCATATACAAACCCTCCTTCTTAGTCTTAGGCTTACTGGTACAACAAAGTTTACATCCACGTATAAATTTTTATGCTTCTTCTTTCATATTGGGCCAATACACATACCTTTGTAAGTGAGCTAGGGCCTTACCAACACTGAAATGCCCCGCTACTTTTGAGGTATGTGTTTCCCTCATTAGTAGAAGTCTTTCTTCTTTAGGCACATAAAGCTTCCCCCATCGGTAGAGCAGCTCTTCCTTGAGATAAAAATCTTCAGTCCCCACCCTTTCAGCCCCTTGGGACCACAACTGTTGAAATGTCACCCCAAAGTATCTATCCTGGGCATATGCCTCTCCATAAGCTTCCTTCGTGGAGGGCTGAATTTAAGAGATAGTGGTTAAGCAAGAGATCTTCTCTTGTGTGGGAAGCCTAGACAACATTTCAGCCACCAATTTTGTACTACCCTTCTTATATTTTATCACCATATGGAACTTCTGAAGGAACCCCATCCATTTGTAGTGCCTTTCTTGCTACAATTCAGACTGTGATTGCAAATACTAGAGAGGTTTGTGGTCAGAGTGCACAATAGTATCTTTACCAAATAAATAATGCTTCCATTTTTTAATAGCCTGAACTAGTGCATTCATTTCCTTATCATATACTAAATATGCTTTAACTACTGAAGTAAAAGTTTCTGAATGATAGCATACAGGTGTACCTCCCTGAAGAAACATTATGCCCATAGTGTAATCACTGGAATTTTTCTCTAATTCAAAGGGTTTTTGCAAATTAGGAAGAGCAAGTATTGGAGCATGACTTATCTTGTATTTCAATAACTCAAAAAATTAGTCTTGTTCCTTGCCCCAGTCAAAACCCTTACTCTTTGTGGCCACTGTGTGTGGAGGTGTTGCAATCGTGAAGAAGCCCAAAATGAGATTCCGCATGTACTTTACTGCTCCCCCAAAAATCCTAATTTTTGGGTCTTATTGGTGTTGACCAACTGGTGATGGCTTCCACATTCTTTGGATCCACTCGTATCTCTCCTCCTCCAAATACGTGCCCAAGATAGACAAGTGAATGTTTGGAAAATTCACATTTCTTCATATTACAAAGCAATTGTTTCTCCCTGAGAACTTGCAATACTTGTTGCAAATGAGTTAGATGTTCCTCCCATGTGGCACTAAAAATCAAGATATCATCTAGATAAACAATGACACGTGAATCTATGAAATCTCAGAATACATCATTCATCAATCTCGTAAATGTAGTGGGTGCATTGCATAAACCAAATGGAAGTACTAACCACTCACACAAACCATGTTTTTTCTTTAAGGAAGTCTTCCATATATCCTCCTCTTTCATTCTGACTTGGTGATAACCTGACTTGAGATCCAACTTCATGAATAATTTGGCATGCTTAAGCTAATCCAAGAGATCATCTATGCGGGGAAGTGGATATTTTTTCTTTATGGTGATCTTTTTCAAAGCATGGTAGTCAATGCACATTCTCTAAGAACCATCCTTCTTCGGCACCATAACAATATGCAACTGCATGGTGAGGTGCTCGGATGTATCACCCCCTGGTCTAGTAGTTCCTAGAGTTGTTTATTTACTTTAGCACTCTCCAGCAAGGATTTCCTATACAACTTGATGTTTGGTAGAGGGGACTCTAGCAATAGCTGAATCTCATGCTCTACCTCCCGCTTTGGTTGTAACCCATTGGGATCCTGAAAAAATTCCTGAAAATACTGAATAATACTATCTAAATCTTGTTTTCCCTGGTTAGAAATCTCTAATACTTATATCCCATCTTGTTTATGCTTTAACAAAAGTAAACAAAATTGATTATGATTTTCCTGAATAAGTCATTTTACTTGGTTATCACTCACCATAGCAACCTATGTCTTACGTTGGTGTGCTTGGATGTTGTAGTTGATTTCATCCTTGACCCATCTGTATCATTTTTCTCTTCTCATAAATATAGCATACCTAAGATACAAGTAAGGAAAACAACATCAAAAGCTTCAAGTGGAATAACATCATCTTCCAATACATCAATATACTAGGAATTTATCCCAAACTTGACTTTACATCTTTTTGTTTCCTAAATTTCAACACCCTTCTTCACCCAACCCAAAGGATAAGGGTTTGGATGCTCGTAAGTCTCAAGACCAAGATTCTTTACAACTAATTCATAAATCAAATTAGGCTAAGAACTGGTATCAACCAAAGCATTTACCTTAGTTCTCTTGATCTTGATTTTGATCTGGAATAGTATACTCATCTCCTCTTCTTGATTGTCCATGTTTGTGGCCGTGCATCCAAGCCTCTCGTCTACACTAGAGTCATCTTTGATTTCTACCTCCCCTTTTGTCTTTACAGTTGTCATGGACTTCTTTGAGTCCTTGGTTCGGTTCTTCAGATGTAACTCCAGATGCAACTTCCAACATGTAGCATCAATATGACCATTGATATCACAGTTCTTACAAAAAATCTTGGGATCTTCACAAGTATTTAAAGTAGTGGAAGCTTGTTTACCTTTCCCTTTCCACTTACCTTTATTACTTGTTTGCCCATGTTCTTTCTTCTGCTGATTTGTCAACTGATTTTCCCTTTGGCTCTGCTTCTCCTTGCTTCTTTCAATCATCTATATAGTATGTCTACACACATGCCTCATTGAGATATTTGGGCTTTGTGGAGATGAATTTTCTTTGGAGGTGAGTGTGAAGTCCTCCCAAGTACTTAGTCAGAATATCCTCATCCTCCAAGTCCATATTCAGCAACATGGCTCTGCCTCTGAAACTCTGTAGCATAGTCCTACACAATTTGACCATTGCCTTTTCTAAAATACTACCATTTAATCATTTGATTAGTCTTGTGGCCAATAGGATAGAAGTTAGCTCTAAGTAATTCTTTAAATTCTTGCCAAGATTTCACAGTAGGGCATGTTTCTTCTTTTCACAATTGGCTAGATGGGTTTCCCACCAAACCAGAGCATGTCCCTCCATCTTGAGATGTGCAAAGTTGATCCTCTGTGCCTCAGTGACATTATGGATGCTAAAGTAGACTTCCAATTGTTTTAACCATTTATCAAGTAACTTCTGCATCTATTTGTCCTTAAAATATTTTAATTTCAACTTTTGTCTCAACTTTAAAAGGAACATGATCAAATTTTACCTTCTCTCTTGCATTTGAAGTCTCTTCTTCATGCTCTTCCCAATATTCTTCCTCATGGTGGCTCCTCCCTATGCCAAATTTTTTTGGCTAAGCCTTGAACCACTGATTCCATGGAGTCTTGCTTAATAGAATTCTGTCTTCTACAAATCTGTAATTTCTTCTTGTCTTCTAAACATCATATCCATCATGGTCTCTAACATCTCGATTCTATGAACCAAGTTCTCTTCCTCCATTTGTCCCCAAATTATCTTTGTTTCCACTTCCTTGTAGAAATATCTGGATTGTATATGGTAAAGCCTCTTCACCTTTAGATCTCATCACTATCATACAAATCCAAGAACGAATACCACAGTCCTGGATACTTGTTAGCTCTGATACCAAAATGATATGTAAACTATCTACTTTGGAATTCGTTCACAAAATCACAATTAAATATTGTTGTTCTACTTTCAAATAGAAAATGACAGTTGATTTCTAGTGATTGAATTTGTTTATGCCTTAGAACTCAACAATTACAGGAAAGAGAAATGAATATCACACACACATGACACATACGAAAAGGATTTTTATCTTGGAAACCTCAAAAGGAGGGAAACCAGTCAGGAAGGGAAAACAAATCTTTCTTCCCACTTTTTATCTTATTGGCCAATATCAAATAAAGAGAGTACTGAACTTTACAATAAGTGATGAAAGGACAAGTTGACAATGTCTCAAACTTCCTCCTAACTACTTGACTTGCTCTGTTTTCAACACTCCTTTCTTCTACAAACTCAATTCTAGCACTTTAGAACTCTTGTATTTAATCCCATGAAGTATTCATACTTCCGATAATAAAAAACTCTTCTTCCTAAAAGTATTTAATAGCCTTTCTCATGTCCTCTTGTGCACTAGAGCATGGGAAAGGTCATGAAGGAGAAGAGACACAGATAGTATTTCAAATTCTAGGACTGTTTGTTTCGAGTTTTATTTTTCTGTCTGAAAGTGACGTGACCGCCACCCAATGCAAACTAGCAGTCATAGGACCGTCACGCCTTGACTGGGTAGTGGTTACAGGACCATCGCTCCTAGGTTGGGTGGCGGTTGTGTAACTGTCTACTTTGCATAGAGTGGTGGTTCTATTAACATATAGAGACAGACCCTATGTTTCTTCATTTTCCTTCTTTGGTGTTGGACTTATATGATGAAGTAGAGTTATTTTGGATCCCTATGGATCAATTATGAGAAATACCTTAACAAAAAACCATCCATAGGAAAATCATTGAGAATAATGCACTTAACATAATGATGCCATAATAGTTTGTTGCTAAACTTCCTATTGACCAATGGGTTATGTGCCACCAAAATCATACATTAGAATTTTATTCCCATGATTCTTACAACTCATCAAGCTTGAAATTTTCATGTATGTGACATCCATGGATGATTTAACTCGTTTGTGTGTACCAGACACCAATAATGATAACATTAAATACTCCTGTACAAATCATCAACCATGGAGGAATATTATAGTTTATAATACAATACCAACTAAACTATTGTAGCTAGTTGACATACTGAAAGGTTAAAACCATTCACTTTCAAAACCATATATGTGGCACTATATGTGATACTCTCTTTGAATTATGCATGTTTCAAACTACTTTTTATGCCTCATTTGCATGTGTGAATTGTTTAAGAACATGACCAAACTCCATCATGTACTATCTATTCTTGTGTATGCCACATAATCTAACTATGCAAGATATGATTTGGAATGTGTACTCTTTTTTGCCCGAGCCTAGGATATCTATTGCGAAAATGTATCAAATATCCTTATTTGGAATGTGATCCAACACTGCCTATCGCTTCCTTGTTGAAAGTGATGACACACATCATTTATTTTGAGACAAATGATATTCATTCTCACATCTCACTTCACTATCATAAAGATGCAGATCATTTGGTGGGATTATGCATCATAGTTGGCATAGGAAACCCCTAAAACATTTGTCGATACTTTGTGTGCCAAACTCTATATGATGAGGGAAGTGTGTTATTTTGAGGAAAAAAAACGTGGAACTTTTTAGTTGGCTGCGATAATTGATTCAAAACAAACATAAGGCAAATAAAAAATAATGTAAAACATGGGATCAAATATAAAATCCATAGTCCGATGATGGATTGTTTCATCCTAGGAACCTCAATTACGTATTCATACTCAATATTTTCTTGACAATACCAAACCTCTCTAGGTATCTAATTCCATCATTTAGGGCCAATATATCACAATCCATACACATGATGTTACTAGATTCTTAGTATAGACGTATGGGGGCATGATTAGAGGATTCCCTTGTGTAAATTTCACACATCATCATCTCTTATTACACTACATCCTACTGGGGGCATCACCATCATCCTACAATATCATCATCATTCCTACATGATCGTGACACACATAGGATCACAATCATTTTGATTGGGGATCAAATAAATAGTAAACCTTTGTTCCCTTTCAAATCCGCATGTCCTCTCCCATTAGGAACATTTTCAGGGCACTATATCCGTACTAGAAAAAGTGTGGTATGTGGGAAGAATTTCTCCCACTAGCCCATCATTTCCTTTAAGTAACACCCTTCTTTTCAGGTGAGCTTTAGGGAGGCTTTTGGGGTGACTGTAAATCTGTGTAGCACCCCTCCTTAGTTTATCAGGTCATTGGGATGACTAGAAATCCATGGGACAGATTTAATTGTGTTGAGTTAAGTGACACTCAATTCCTTGTCGAACATGTTACATATCAATCGAGAGTCCATTAGGGAGTAATTTTCAGTCTCAATCCTCTAATTACTCAATCCCAATCTATCTCTTGAAGAACAGAATCAAGTGTGGTTCTCATTTAGAAATTCACTTTGTCAATACGCCTCCTCCTCTTCCACTTCTTGTTTACTTTCAAATTTAATAAGGCTCAATTTCCATTTGAGATGTGTCAATGACCCTCCCTATATATAAAATAAAGTTAAAATATCTTATAGTTAGCAGAGCCATAATGGTTAAAACAACTGAGGGAAATGAAACTAACTTAGTGTAATCATGCATAAAATTGATCATTAACTGTTGGTTATGCAAAATCACGATCTACTTATTTAACATCAATACGCAACATCTAATACGTGGTCATTGTATGAATGTGTATGTTATTGGGGAAGTGATATCTTGATTACAGATGAATCCAATGCTTAGATATTACCAAAACATCACCTCTATATGGGGCATGACACCATACCTATTGCATGATGGATGTATTTGTCTTATCAGCAAACTTTTAGCATGTATTAGAATTATAGATTCAAATTGTACATAGAGATAACCAATTAAACTATTAAAGGAAAGTGCAAGGTTTTGATAAGTATGAGCTATTCTGTATTAATTAAATTACCATATTAGACTATATAATATCAAAATAACATTTTGGTACTTGAGCATTACATTATTACAAGCTATGATATTAGCTTTAAAAAATGACACAAGGAGAAAGATGTGCTTAACTACATAGGACTGCCATAAGATAGCATGGTGAATACATAAGAATAAATAATGCTAGGATGTTGTCAAGCTACTTCGATGTAATGCTATCGTAATTTGGAATGTACTATTCACTATGAAAAAATCCTTGTTCAGGACCGTATCAGGTCTACCATGAATTCTTAGTGGTATGAGGGTTCCAATACACTTTTATATGCTCTTAGAACTGACAAATGTTCATTAGGTTTTGTAAATGGTCTCTACCTTTCAATGGCCGTAGAAATTTGTCTATCATTGTCAAAACTCTAAGATTAATCATAACAATGCAAACAAAACCATTTGATAATCAATGTGAATCATGTGTTCTTGAACCTAGACAGAAGGGATTATAATCACTCCTACAACTTGGAGATGGTGGAGATATTTTGTGTTGGAAGTGCAATTTATGCACCAACCCTATGTTAACACTACTCTTGAATTTTTGCCTCAAACCATAATGGGACTATTTCCAGCTAACATGTGGACATCTATATGAATGTAACATACTCTTATTGAAACTTGAACCAGGATATATGTAACATGCATTGAGAGTATTCATGCACCTTGTTAATCATCCTCTGAAGGGAGACATCTTGGTGTGCTTGGAAGTATAGGGAAGCTAGACTCCTTGACCTAGTTTATATGCTTCGCAAACTATAACAGTGCTACCCTAGTTAATGTGAGAGTCAACTTTAAGGAAGATCTTAATGAGCATTGAGTTCCTTTTGTAACACATTATGCAAGTAGACTTGTGCCAATTGATTTTCTATATGCTTGCCAAGTGTGTAAATGTGGCGATGTTAAATGTTATTATATAGGATTTCAAATGTTTAGAACTTATCATGATACAGAACAACCTAGGACATAGTGTTGTGAGATCTTAGATTGAAAAATTGGACGTTCATTGACATAAGCAGTTAGAATTGATATGTATGGTATCAATTGATGGCATTGTATAAGTATGGTAAGGACCAAACTTCATATGTTGACCTAGTTTTATAGTTTTGAATAGGGATGAGGTAAATGAAATCTCAAAATGTGTTAGCATAACATAGACAAAGTCTTATTAGTCCACTTTTACATATAAATAGTGCAATCCAATGTACAATTTTAAACTTGCATATTTTTTTCTCTCTTACATTGATTTCCAAAAGTTATGATTGCATACAAAATTATAATAAAATGAAAGTCTAAAAAAAAATCATATATGCATAAAATCATATGCATCAACAAAATATAAATCTATACCTACATATCATGAACACATAAAAAATGACTATACGTAAAAATATTAGGTACCATCAAACAATCAACTACTTTTGGCATGCCAAGAAGATGAAGAACCAATATCATTAGTCGAAACCTCCCATCCACATATCAAACCTCTTACACTCAATGGATGATTGTAGCTCCACCTATTAATATAAATAAACAGAAAATCATGCACTTTGGGTAATTATCTAGTCCTAATTGTATACTACTATGCATATGATTCCTAAGTAAGAAAATTACTAATTAATCCATGTCTTTGGTCATCTTTTCTTTCTTTATATTGCAAATTTTGGTCTTACACACCTTCATGCTCAATCTGAACTCTAACCCTCCAGTTTATCTAAGTATGGATGCCAACACCCAGCCAAGACACCAGTGACAGGTGCCCCCATCCCCTCTGGGTCCCCTTGACCTCTTTGTACTTAGTTCACATATTTTGGGTCATTTATATCTATTTGAGAATCTTATAATTTTGGTAGTCAGCCTTTTTGGGGTTGATTATGAAATTTAAACAAGGGAATCATATAAATATAAAGTTATGTGATCATAACAAAGAACTAAACATTACCTATCACCACCTAAGGTTGCATCCAAAGGCTATTCAAGAGCATTCTAGCACCTATTAAAGGGACAGAGATTTCCTTATTATGCATAAAATTCATAGGAGGGGAGTCTATTATATTCCATGCACACATCTATTACATTTCTTTACATCTAGATACTTTTCTTGCTATCAAGTGTGACACGCACAAGAGCCAATTGAGGCACTATTTTACACACACACATACACACAAAACTACATTGGGTTTGAGATGTAGTGAAACATTCAGTCGTAATATCACCATTGTGACATCTAAGGACAATCTGAACCCTTATTTTGCATCTTTATTTTTTAGGATTTGATGTCTATTTGAGAAACACTTCATTGCAGATTTCCAGCAAGCTCGGAGATCATTGTGTGACCTCATAGAGACTAAAGGCAAATAACAAAAAAAAAATTATTACCTATAAAAGATGAATTTTTACCATTTTTCGCAGTCACAAGATCCTATTTCTAGTTTGTGGTGCCCACATGCACCCTTGTGCCTTCTTGGGAACCTTTTTCTAGCCTGCACCTTAATATCTACATTTTTTAAGGTCTTTGTGTGATGTTTCTACCTCTCTTTTCATCAGGTCAACACTTCAGCACAGTCCAGATTTCACTGTGAATTAGCTAAGGATCTTTTTACCATATTTACAACTAAGGTTTCACATTTTATTACTTAGTTTTCTTGGGTTAATTTCTGTACTTAATTACATATTTATTACAACTACAATAGCAATCAAAGTAGGCATATTATTCATATTTCACTTAATCATTTTGGTGAACCCGCATTCGAATACTCTTGGATCCTTCTTTTTTTCCATCATGGCTCACAAGGTATGTCAATTCTATTTGCTTTGATTTATTTAAATGAACCCATCTTGTAAATATTCTCTCCACAAAACCCTAGACACTATGTATATGCTTATCAGCATGTTGCATGCTCAAGTTAATGTTATCTTCGATTGTCTTTCTAATGACTCTCTTGGTTCCAATTCCAATCAATCTATTTGCAAATCCATTCAATCTCTTCATTCTTTATTTCAAGATAAATTTCAAGCTATGGAATCCACGATTACATCTCTAAAAATATGAAATACAACATCATGAAAATGCTTCTCAGGCTCATGGTAGTTCTTCCTCTCATCTTCATTCTATGTCTTCTACATTTTATCATATTATTGAACCCTAATTCTTACCGCTCTTTGTGCCTCTCAAGTTTAATATCAATGCTAAGCAACAAGATATTCCTCCGTAGCTCATAACCCATCAATTAATTAACTTTCCACCTAATCATTGTTATCCTCCTTATCGTCTTGCAAAATATCAAGGTCTCTCATATTACAACTATCATTGAATCAATGGAAATAATGGCAATGATTTATATGCATTACAATGAAGTATAAAACACCTTGCATGTTAGGGTTTTCTCTCATTTGTTGCACAACATTCTAATACATGCTCATATCTAAATGATAAATCTTGCTGGGTTCCTAAATCTGATTCATCTATATCTAATTAGCATCATGCCATTGTTACTCAGGGTCCTTCTACAATAATTCAAGCACCTCCTAAGTAGTTACCTCTCAAAATCAATCTCACTCCTCCTCTCAAGTCATCTACAACATTACCAAGTCAAACTACGTAACCACATCTCAAAATCAGTTCACCCTCTTCTCCTATCAAGGCTTCTGCAACATCTTCAATCCAACATAATCTCTAACCAATCACTTTTTTCAAAGAAACTAATCCTTTTACTAATGGCTAGGACACATTTCAAACTCTGCCACCATCGCATGGTCTTAATGTTACTTCTGCCTACCATTATGTGGGCCTTCTCTCTTATCGTGACATAGATGATGTTCTCCTGCAATGGCATGGTACCTCTCACGTCCCCACATAGATTTTAGTAATTAACACACTTGGGGGGCATAAAACTATTTATTTCCCCCTAGCATTGACACGCATCTTATTTTCTTATCACCTTGCTTCTAGATCTTTACACACAACATACACATTTTGATGCACACTCTTGTATCGTCATTACCGAAAGACGCACACTCATGCTATTATTCACACTTGACTATTGAGGGCATCTTATACACATAACACACTACACATTATAATACACGTCATCTTATTTATCACACATATCCATCACAATCAACACACATATGAAACCTTCTACCACACATTCAACATTACATGCTACATACTCAACACACAAACAATACATATTTCTCGCACTCAACACAAAAAAAAAACAACTCATACTCTACTAGAATTTGCAACACAACATACCACACATTTGACACATTTACAACATATCTCTCCTAAATCACACAACATGCATCCCTTACATCATACAACACATCTCTCTTGCATACAATCAACACACACCTCTTGCATGATTTACATATCCACAACACACTGCCTTCTCGATACTTTCACATGTGACACAACCTACTACACACTCGACATCTTTGCTATAGAAAACACAATATAAAAATTCCCAATCAATCTCTTACACAAGAAACAAATTCACGATATCTTTCTCTCATACGTAAACAAAAAAACACATCGCACATTTGACATGTCTCTCACACAAATTAACACAGCACACTACCCTATGATGCACTCTAGTTCAACAGTCCATACTCAACTTTCGAGGGTCTACATATCCAATGGACCTCCTCACGCTTGTGTATTAAAACAATCACTCATTCACTCACACACTTGCACTCTACACTATGCACTTTGACAATCACATCTTGTTCGTATAAACAATTCAAACTATTTCCCAATGACACACTCTCGTTTACAATTCATTCTTGACTGTTGAGGGGGGCATGTATAAATTAACCTCATCTCATACATACACATCCACTCAAGGTAAAAACTTCTCCTATCATTCACACTGCATTATATTTCATCTCATCCACAACATAATGTATATCTTGGTTGCATTTAGTCTTGTTTACATTTACTTGTTACATGTACACTTTATTACACATGTTAGATAGATATCTTGTATGTTATTATCTTTTTCCATACACACATGCACGTTCACTTTCTTTCTAATTGTGATATCATATTCTACATATGGATACACGCAGCAAGAATTCTTTGTGCAGTACCTATTACTAGTCCCACAGTGGCTCATGGGGGCATCCACTTTCATAAACTACAAGTGCTATTGTTTCATTGTGTTTCATAGCACACTACTATATCGGATTATAAATGCCTTGACATACTTTTTATCTTTATAATATGATAACGGGTGTTTCATGTGCAAAATTTATTTTGTAGGCCTATTTTCCACCATGGTTATCTACTACTTTGTTTTCCATTGCTTGTCATTTTTTTCCACTATTTGAAGGCTTTACCCTTTGTCTTGTGTGCACACTTGTTTGCTTTTGGCCTAGTCATCCTTGATTTTCTTGCGACATCATGAGTGGTTTCCCATGTTTGAATCCCACTTTTCAAGGTCTACATTGTCTTCTTGTGTGTTGTCTTCTTACGTCTTAGATTACACATTGACTACTTGTTTACTAGCATACATTTTACATGCATGTTTGCATGTACTAACACTTGTCTCCTAGCCACCTTATTTTCATGTGCCTTGGTTTTTACCAAGCACACTCCTTCCCCCCTATAGGACACAGTTTCAACACAACGGTCGGTCCTCCTTTGGGATGCATTCTCCTTAGCGACGCCGCATGCACCCCACATGAGGGGGGGACATCATTTGGGTGAATCAATCACCTCATACAATAGTTCGCAGTCACATTTCAGCATAGTAAAGTACCGGTACAACACAGTCATCAGCATCAAAAAGGGCTCAAAATCTAATATGGGTCCTTATTACAACACAAACACCATGCCCAGACCAGGATAATAGCACCTGGGCACCCCTTATCCTTCCTAGATGCCTATGAACAGGGGGTAGTTACACATAATTCTTCAAATGCAAAAAAGTATACAACACTTCACACAATGGATTTTATAGGGAAGATAGTCCTTAGCACCCACCAAACATACAAAATTTAGCATTATATTGGAATTTCTCGAACTAGATTAGATTTTTAGATACCATCCACATTGGTGTTCCATATTGTGGGAAGCAGTTAAGTTTAGAGTGTAGTCAAAAAAACATGCACTTACTAGTACATTTATACCGTCAAGTATGTTGTTTTATATATGGATCTCATGTAAGAAAAGTATTTGTTGATGACCCGTCCCCTATTCATGTCATCAGTTAGTCAATTATTGTCGTCATTTGTCTTGAAAAAGTGTTAGTTGTTTATACAGTTCTAGTCATCTCTTAGGGAGTCTCAGGTGTCGTTATTTGGTCATTTGTCATCTTTAGTATTTGACTAGGGCACCTAGGGTAGAACTAGGGTGCCCATGGGCACCCCAAACCTTATTTTAGGCGCCCTGGTCCCGACAGCACTTACGTCTAATTTAGAGTTTTGAGGTCGGTCTTTGTAATTTTCCCTCTCATTCCCCAAGGTACTAGTCGGCATGTCGGGTCATTAGTGTCAAAATTTGAGCAAGATATACCTATATAAATATAAGATACTAGCTATCTTGAGGGTGGACTATCTATTATCAAGTGCTAGCTATCTACTAAGGAAATGGACTATATTTGGGCATCATTACATCACACACATTGCATAGGAAAGGGAAGTCTATTCTATTCCATCCACCATTTCCATTACATCGAGTTATTGTCTGCTATCTTTGTGTCATTAACATTAAGGCACCCTAGGCACACAATTGCACACACATGCACAAAGAATTACATTGGGTATGAGATGTAGTGCAATGCTCAGTCATAATTCCATCCATTTGACAGCTGAGGACAGTCCAACCTATTCATTTACATCTTTATTTTTTAGGGGTTTTGATGCTTTTGTGTGGGGTTTTGTAGGAGATTATTCACTGGAGATCTATAGCGACATTAGCAAATTTACGGCGACAATCTCATGAAAAATATTGAGATATTGTGAAGATCTAGAGACACTTCCAGATTCAGGTCCTGATCTATTCTAAAGACCAGATCGCCCCTACTGCAGGGTAAGTGCAACAAGTTGGGGGACCAAAAATTGGACATCAAATCCTGAATTTTTACATCAAAAACAACAAAACATCAAATTTTCTCTTCTGCAGACTTGAAGCATGTCAAAAAATAAAAACAATGTCACAAAAATGGTACCATCGCATAGGGGAGACTGTCAGCTTTGTATAAATATTGATTTTAAAGTGAATATAATATGTTAAATATTATTTTATAATTTTTTAGTAATAGTAGGTCTTTAAGACACTTTTTCCCATGAATTTTCATGTGTACGTTTAAGACTACAAATTTTGTTTCACTTGTCATAAATGTGATTAAAAACTATACCATCCTAATCGTGGTAAAATTCTATACAAATTCAAAAAAAAAGTATTTTATTTCGATATTTTTATGAATTTATGGCAGGGGAAAACGGAAAGTGCTCCATTTTCTTTATGTTTTCAGACCACTTTCACGGAAAAAAATCAATAAAAAAAATATTACTCAAAAAAATTCAAAATAAAATCTATCCCAAGATAAACAACGACATCTAACTTTTCACCAAAGGAAAAAAAACATATATCAAGTTTTGGCCATCCAAATTGAGGGCAAATGGACTACAATCCTATAGGATTTTTTTAAAAATTCATGTCATTGAATTTTGAGTGTTTAATATAGCTAAACTTGTCTATTTTTGAAAACATTTAGTAGTTTAGAAACTAGATTTTAGATGCTACGATTCATATTTCTATAAGTTTTTCTAATTTTGAGTGCATGCATTAATAATAATCCCTACAAGTTGATATTTCACTGTTATTTCCAATATGACGTCCAATTATGACCCCTTTTTGGCCCCCTAACTTGTTGCACTTACCCTGCAGACTAGGGCACCCTAATCCTCTTCCAGGCGCCCAGGTCCAGTAAAATCTTCATCTGCTACAATTTCCTGGGTTGTACCATCATACTCTGCTTCGTATGAACATCATCCTATTCATTCTAGAATCACAGCAAGGTAAGTCACTTTCAGGTTAGTACCCTTTTCCATCTCATTGTAATTATCTTATTTTATTTAAATATCAAATAAAGTTAGTTAGCTCTTACATTACAGTTTATACAATTTATTTCATTGTTTTACTATTTAGATTAACCCTAAAATTCCATATTTTAGTTAATCATGGAGGATGACACTAGACTTTGTCCCTGCACTTCTTCTAGATCATTGACATGATATCTCCCAAAAAACTCGTAGCCAGCACAACTGGCGTGAGATCGTCTAAAAAAACTTGGTCTTCTACAACATCTATAGGATCCTTTCTACACTCTTTCCTCATCACGGATATGAAAGGAACGATAACCACATCGTACCAAGCCAAGAAAACAGATGCTAATCAAACACCATGATCAATCAGATGAAAGAAATTTGCCAGAATAACTTTACATAAAACCTTTACAAACAAATGAGAAGCAATAACATATATTATTATGGAACTCAATGCAATACATTGAGAATGGGCCTTGCTTAAATAGGCAAGGAATAACAATCTAAGAACCAGTCAAGGTCGTAGATCAAGCCATAAAATAAGGAAATAACTAGTCATCAAAGAACTAGTCAAGACCATAGATTTAGGAGAGAACTAGACATCAAGGATCTAGTCAATACCATAGATCAAGGAAAGAACTATACCTAGCAACTAGATAATATCTCCTAATATCTAAATAAGATAAAAGAAATATCCACACACATAAGTGGGTGAGGATAAATACAATAAAGGTAAATAAAGTACTTAGGTGAACATGAGCTAAGGTAAATACCTACTCTAACACCCCCCCTCAAGTGAAGCTAGGGGCCAAAATAGAAGTGGCATGTCCACTGTATGAGTCTCGATAACTAGGCCTGATGAGGTACTCATGTATAGTAACTGAGAAAAAAGAGACACCACAAGGGTACCCAAAACCAGTAATAACAAAGTAAAGAGAGTAAAGACCTGCTCCAAGGCATCCCAAGAAGCTCGGCTCTGTTGGTCGTCAGATAGGAATTTTTAGAAGAGCAACAGTCAGGGGACAAGAAGTCCCTCCTCTTTAATGGGAGAGGTTCCCTTATTCAGAAACGAACTTATTTACAAGTGTACAGCACATTGTTTTATGGTCAAACTTGGATTTTACGAAAGTGTTTTCCACAAGGATCATCAATTACACAAGGACTGAGGAAAGGGAATAAGAAGATGAGCAGAATAGCAACATTCAGAATTATAGATAGCAGAATAATTCCTCGTGTATGCGAAGCTTCAAAGAATTTAAGACAAGATCATTTGCGTTGGCTGAATGAGATTAAATTTAAAGACACAAAGTTCCATAAATAACCTTCTTCAGATTTATTAATCAAGGACACAAAGTTCCTTCTTGGTTGTACAAGATCACTGTATTTGCAGGACTGAACAGTATGCAATCAGAGAGACTAACGAGTTAGGAACAAAATGATCTCCACAATATTAAAGGAAAACACAGAGATAACAAGAATTAGATAGATCTATTTACACTTTCAGCAAATATCCAAGTTCTTCCTCCCTGCGAAATGGCATGGAAAGGCCATTATATAGCTTACAAGTCAGTTACTCTTCGTAACCGTTGCTTTTAATTAAAGAATAGTTAAGGATCGCCAGTTGCAATACCTTAACTAATTACAAAGAATACGAAAAGAATGGTAAGAAGAGAAAAGAAAGGAGAAGGAGACAGGTGGCCAGTTACTGGGAGGGACCCACTGTCTTCAGAATCCGCTGCCTGAATTTCTTCAATGCCTCAGCTATGTCTCTGCCACGTGGAACTGACGTGTTGGCTGCAGACTGAATCCAAAATCCCAGACACTTTTCCATCTCTTTATCAAACTCGACGTGAGTATGATAATCTTTATTTGCTTCTTCAATGGCAGATTGAAGAGAACAAATTTCCTTCATCTTTTCCTTAGAGATGGAGTTTTCCTTGAATAGATTATCTTTGACAAAAGCTCTGAACTGAGCTTTGATTTCTTGCAAGGACAAGGAAACACCATAGTTTTCATCCTGAAGATGACAATGTATATCCTTGAAAGCAGCAACAGCCAGTGTCTTGAAAGCTTCTCCCTTCTGCCAGCTGTTCTTCATTTCTCCCAAAGCTTCCTCCAAAACTCTGATCTTCCACTCCACGCTGTAGACCCAGGATTTTGATAGATTGTCCTTAACATCATCGAAAATCTTATTCGCCAGTAAGATGTTCTCATCTGTCTGTCCCATAAGGCGAAGGTCTACTATACAACTGCTCCAGATTTTTAGTTCTTTATCCATGGTATTGATAGTGGAGGAGAGCTTCAGTTGCACATTACTCACCTTTTCGTGGAGTTTGAAAGCTTCATCGATGAAGTTTAATCCAGCAACAAGCATGTCATCCACCATGGCTTCGATAGCTCTGCCATAGACAGAATACTTGTGCATATCTTTGATACTTTGCACTTCATCTTGGCTTAGAATTACAGGAGGTGGAAGAGTAGTCAATGGGGTAGGGTCCAAGACTTTATCCTTAGATAAAAGAGACTTGATGAAACCTGTGAGAATCTGGGCTTGTTCTTCCAACTGTTCAATAGTTTGCTACCCTTTCTCGACCCTTCCAATGACTCTTGTGACTGTTTCCTGGAGGTTGTGAATTTCACCTTCAGGAGTAGACTCTCCCATTGGGATTCTTGAAAGCTCCAAGTCAGATGCCAGCAAGTCTGATTCTGATTTGTCTACTGTAGGCTTAGCAATCTCCAAGAATTGCTGACCTTGGGCATTAGACACTATTTTGGAAGTAGTTCTGGCTTTCTTGGCACGAGAAGGAGTGGTGCCTAACAAGGCTGCAACAGCATCGAAATTTGGTCTCGAGCTTTGTGAGGAGGATTTTCTCTTCCTTCTGTCAACCAAAGGTTGCACCCAAGCAAAAGAGGAAGAAGAATCTGCAGGAGAAGCAAGGGGACCAAGAGACAGGGAGCTCATGACACTCAGGGTCTGCGCAGCTGTTGACTCAAGCTGAGATGTGAGTAGAGCACTGGAGGCAATAGCGGTAGAAGAATCAGTAGCACCTGGAAGTTCAGTGCTCTGGACCTCCTTGTCCTTATCTGCTGGATCTTCAGGAACATTTGCAGGAGTTGGCATCTCACTTTCTTCACTTTCACTGAGAAAAATGATGTTCTCTGGCCCTATAGGCAACTCTGCCTGTTTTCTTGGAGGGTCATTCTCTGCAGGCTCCTTCTTTACCTCTTTGAGTTTCTTCTTATATACCTGAGTAGATGAAGAGGGAGTAGATTCAGCAGGTCCTTGTGTTGATGAGGCAGGAGGGGCTTGCATTAGTGTTTCAGACCTTGGAACTGATGCCTCTCTTATTGGTGTCGAGTCATCCTTGGAGCTGGATTCTCCTGAGTGCCTCTTGAATTCTCGGATCTTCTTACTGAACCAGACCTTAGTCCTGACTAAGACTGGAGCAAGAATCTCAGCCGGATCATCCCTCTCTTTCCTGTTCCAATCCAGGTCCTCCAGAGGGGTGTGCTTAATCACATTTTCATACTCATACGAGTATAGGTCAGAATTGTCATCCTGGAGACCTTCAGGAACTTGGTACAGACCGAGTTCTTGAATCAATTGCAGGGAGAACCTGCCACAATGCCTTCTCCTGGCTTCAAAATCATCTGCACAGTCAGCCCAGTAGTCTTCTGTATCTGCCCTATGATGGTATATTATCTTGATGTTCTGTTCAATAAACTTCTTCAAGTCAAAGCAGGTTCTTGGCTTGAAGAAATGAACAGTGATAGGGACCAGGGCTCTTTCTATGTTCTGAGCATCCAGAGCTGTTTTGCATGTGTAGTTTCCCAGAGAGATGGGAAAGTGCACGCCATAAATCTTCTTGTCTCTGCAAGTTCTGTGCAACTTGTCTAGTTGCCTACATATTTCTATCAAGGCCATTTTATCATTGCAGAACATGGGAAGCCGTAGAGGAGTGCTTTCATAGCCAGCAAGCCTGATATAGGAAAATTTCCTGAATTGGATGAAATAGGCTCCATACTACGATATCAGGTTCATGGCCTCATCTAAAAACCTTCTAGCAGTATCACCTTCGAGAAATCTGACCACGTACATGGTGAAAGCATCATTGACCCTTCTGAAATTCTGATTGCTGGTCTCCAGGGTGAACTGCGGGCAATAGGCATACACTGGATCATCTTTGTGTGCATCTATATAGGAGAAACCAAACCACTGCCTTGATGCTGCTAGGGTATACATCAGGTATGAAGTCATATAGAACTTCTTTGTTTGCTGAACGTTGGATAGCTGCTCCTGCAAATTCATACTGATGATCTCTGCCCAGTTGATGTTTTGTGTTCCCTCGCACACCATGCTGATGAGCGGGCACATCCAGAAATGAAACTCATTGGTGGAGGGCAAACCCATAACCCGAGCCAGCAGGATTATGAAGTCTGACAATTCTTCATTGAAATCTGCCTGGAAGAGGGTTTTAGTTAGGCGAGAAGCACCTTTCTTAGGGTTCTTCAACCAAGACTTCGCCACTCACGCCTTATATTTGTCACTGTCTTGATCGAATAGGGTCTGTGCTTGATCTCGGGAGACGACTATAGCATTGTCCAACTCCGGAATCCTCAGAGCAGCGCCAATGGCGGCAGCGTCCAGCTTGGCAATGAGTTCCCCATGTACATTTGTCAATTCGCTCGAAGCGGGGTCGAAGTGAGCTCCGCATGAAAGCACAGTATCAGCACACTGTACTGAGATTGGGAAACCACCGGCAAAAGCCAAACCGCTATCATGAATCGTTTGTGCAATTGGTGTAGGGTTTGCATCTGCCATTCTTGCCCAAAAATTGCCGAAGTCGAGATGACGAGCTTCGCTGTCCCCAATATTGCTAACCAGCAGAATCAAGCGGAGAAATTTGCTCCTGTCCCTGAATCTTGATCTTCATATTGATAGTCTCGGAGCTGCAACCTAGACTCGGGAAGGAATTTGCAAGGGAGGGGATATTTGCGCAGGTTTTCAAATTGCAAGGGTTCGAGCAAAGATAGCATGGAAGCAATGCGAAAAATGCAAAGGGGGAATGCTCGTTATATAGCCTTTTGGAGAGAGGAATGAATTTAATGCGCATTGAATACACAACCACCAATTTGAAAAGCATCATACTCGGAGTGAGCGTGAAAAACTAAGTGTGAATGACACTTGGCTACGCTTGGGACATGTGAGACGCAAATGCGCGAAACACGCGGCTCGGCCGATTCAGGTGAAACGGGGAGAGGATGCACAAATGATTTTTGGAACGATTGGGATGAAAACGCGCGAAGGACGCGTTTCGGGAAAATCGGCTGAAATTGGAACAGTGGGCCCGTTTGGACTTGGGACATTCGTGACAAAAAGTTCCGGAGTACGCGGTTTGGGTGGTTCGAGCGAAATTGAAACAGCTTGCATTTTTCGATTTGGGACAAGGAGCTCTGAAGTACACGACACGGGAGTTTCGGCCGAAAATTGGAAAGCTCGCACTTTTTAACTTTGGGACATTTGAGACATGAAAGTGCATAGTACGCGGTTCAGGTGTTTCGGCCGAAATTAGAACAACTCGCACAATAAGTTTTGGGACACTTGGGACAAAACTTTCCGACGGGCCCGAAAATGGGACAGCTTCGGGATTTCGGCCGATCGGGGAACAGAGTGCACTTTCGTACTTGGGATAGTTGGGACAAAAAGTTCTGACAGGCCCGAAAATCACACAAAATGACCCAAAACATAGATTTTTTCAATTTCACGACTTAGGCACTTCAGAGAAAAACACTTAAACTCAAAATTTTGAAATTTTACTCTTATCAGAGCGGGGAATGTTGAGTGGACAACAGGCTCAAAAAACTTATACAATGCTAAAGAAATTTAGTGTGCACTGTGGTCTGAATCCACTGCTTGATCACAAAAATAAAAAACAATTGACACTGGGTTTCACCAGAATAGCTCCATATAAGGAGACTATCAACGGAGTGATGTCGAAAGTGTAAAAAAAACACCAAACATAATTCAATCAACTGCTGCAAATAGGTGTGCCACGATCCAAGATCAATAACCAAAGCAACAAGGTAAGGACACAAACTCCAGAGTGTCACGATCCAAGAAAATCCAAGGTAACAAGGCAAGGACATGAAACCCAAAGAAGCAGGATCAGCACCACACCCTCCCATACTGTTGAATGGGTGGAGTGACGCTATAAATTTGTATGAGTTACCCAAAATCAACTACTCGAACACTAACAAAATAACACTGGACGTCACCAGAATAGATCCCCCATAAGAGATACTGTTGACCTGCCAAAAGTGTCGAAAATACAAATACAAAATCTATCAACAACAAGAGAGATACACTACACCTGCTAAAGAAAAATGCTCAAAACAAGAAGAATCACAATGCAGAAGGTATAGAAAGTGGAGCAAGAGGTCGAATGGTGGAGGATCCACGCTTATAGAGTCCTCTCAATGAATTCCTATGTCGCTGCCATGATTGATCAGATATCCACCCCAAATCAACACTGGTGGATGAAGAAGATGCCTACAAATGACTTGGTGTAAAATGCACAATGGGTGCATGCAAAAAAACATCAGAATGTGTGTTAGGCTGATCGTGTCTAATAGTTGAAATCTTAGGTTTCTCAAGCCTGAGTGATGGTGCAGAACTCATGTGTTGCTCATGATCCTCAGATAGAGTCGAGCGAACAAAAAACGGAGCTCTATTAATGTGTGATCCCAATGAAGTATCTGCTCAAAAACCAATGTCATGATGAGAATTCCACTTAACATGTGGAATAGAGGAAACAATACCCTGTGAATGTCTGCCAATGACTCCACTAGTGAGACCCATAGTACTGAGCAAGCGAGAACTGAATGCAGTGGTATGCTTCTCAAAAAATGCATGCAGCTAAGTAGAAGTAGGATACACAACATGTGGTACTGTAATAGACACAGATGTGGAAGAGCATGCAATAACAAGCTTTATAGGTGTATGAGCATCAAGAGCAGGAACATACTTAAAGACTGACATATACATGTCAGTGGGTTCAGGAGCAATAGCTACAAGTGGACTAGGAGCATGGATATGGCTGTCCACAATATGATGGTGATGTTATAGGCTAGCGGCTAGCAAGTTTGTTCTGCAGGAAGTGTATTATTGTATCCTTATCGTGAATAAGTGATTGTAGAAGAAAATTTGGCTTCTTTAGCGATCTATTTTCTTCCAAAAAATTTACAATATCCTCTTGAAGTCCACACACTTTAGAAAAAAGCATATCGTTCTCAGAATCCATGATAGATACAAAATGCAACTCCTAGAAGTTTAGGACGTTGGGCTGAGCCGAAATTGCGTCCACAATTGATTACAACACTCCTCCATATTTGACACTTTATAATTATAGTTCAAGTCTCAAAATAAATATTTCCAATGGAAAGAGCATGAAAAAACAAGCACTTTTGCAAAAAACGGAACTCAAAACTGAGTTACCAATCAAAAGTTACGAGCTTTTTAATATTTTACTCTGTTATTTATTTTAGTTGCCACTAAAACAAAATAAATTGTTGTTGCCTTCACCACACAAATAAAATTAAATGGGGCTGAAGTTAAGCACCTACTAGTAGGAATCACAAGCTTTAAGCCCTCATATGACCATACCATATGACCAAGGGCTAAGGATTTTTATGGGTGTTCTGAGTTTTGCAGGTCAACACTTCATTGCAGATTTCCAGCTTGGCGATCATTGTGTGACCTCGTATCGAATAAATGTGACGACAATGAATAAATTGCGACCTGGAAAAGATGAGTTTATAATCGAGTCAACACTTTAGCACAATACATATTTCACTGCAAATTAGCTAAGGCTCATCTTACCCTCTTTACAACTAAGGTTTCACATTTTATTGCTTCGTTTTCTTGGGTTAATTTTTGTACTTAATTGTATATTTATTTACTGCTACAATAGCAATCAGATTAGGCATATTATTCATATTTTGCTTAATCACCCATCCACAGATCAAACTTCTTACACTCTATGGATATTGTAGCTCCACCTATTAATATAAATAAACAATACACATATTAGTATACAAACACGTGACATATAAAATGACCTAAGTTACAAAAAAATATATACCACAAAATCATAATCCCTCTCAATCATCCTCTCCCTCTCAACATCAGCTTTAGGGGTAGGCAAACAAACTCAAGTTGTCAATCCCTCCTGTGGCAAACATGTAGAATCAATTTTGATTACATATGATTGCCATTTATTTACACTAAATGATGGCGATTAATACAAGAAATTCATAATGAAATTTACACTACTAACTCATACCTATGTAAGTGGCACAATAGATGTTATTCACATATCAACTCTTGTATCCAATGATTGACAAAGATTGGGGGAGATTATAAGGATATTATCAACTAATAACAAAAACATTGTTATCTAACCAAAATAATGAAACTTACGCACATACACTAGATAACACTATTTACATACATTATGTATCTTATTATATATATTTAAGTGATGATTCAAAATACTAAAACTCACTTCAATGAATTCCATAACATGCACCCTCACATCAATGTCCCTCGATGTGAAAAATCTAACATCTTCCTATTCAACATCAAATTGTTATTTAAATATCAACATTGCTATATGGAAAACACATTGACGTGTAATATATTTACTAATTTATTGCAATATTATATCCAAGGGGTTGTCACATTGAAAAACAAATGTGAGAAAGTGACATGAAATACATGGTGAATAATCTAACCCTAAAATTCTATAATAAATACAAATTATTTCATTAATTTTCATTCATAATGAATTAATATAGCTAATTACAAAATTTAATAGGAAATATATATACTAAATTACATTTAACTCTATGTAAAATACTTATCGATCAATACCAAAAGATGTCTCCAGTAATTCGTCTGTGATGATTTATTGTCAAACACAAAAGTATGATGTGTCTCATCATGTAGAGAACCTTGCTCATCTTGTTAAATAGCCTCCCTATGATATATAGTAGCCTCATACGTGCATTAAGACCCTTAAGCATTAACAATTATGTGTGGTGATGTCTGTTTCCTTGAAGGCTCTCCCTCATTATCCTGAGATAGATGTGTGTGTTGTTAAACCAAAGACTATGTCAATAAACTAATGGATTGAAGTGTTTATACCTTCGTACTCTCCTTCACATTTGAAGGGAAAGCCACATTTTGAATAGAATGTCAAGAAAGGGGTCGTATTGTTAGTTCTGTAAAGATGTTCCCCTAATTTTTATTGTGTAGAGTCTTTTCTTCTACCCAAGAAAATATTGGATGTTAAAATAGTTTGATATTTCATTGATGATGAACTCATAATAGAGTTTTCTCAAAAATACTGAGGCATCTCAATGTTATTTTAAAGAGTTTGGTAAAACACTATCCACCACCTATCCCAAAAGTTGTTTTTATTTTCTTTTGGTTGCACCAAGGGAATGAGAATCTTTTGCAGTTCAATTGTAAAGATGATTTGGTTTTTAGATTGGTAAACAATGCACATAACTTGTCTTTGGTAATATTATTTTGTACCATATCATAATACAATTTATTTGCATTTAAAATTAGCAACAATTGTTTATGTGGTTCATCCATGTGTTTTTGTCTAGGCAAAAAATCTATATGGGATATCAATGATTCTAGTGACACTCCAAGTGCTTTGCGATCGGTGCTTTTGGCATTACGGTTTTTTAAGGTTTCTATCAAAACTTGAAAATCAATTTTGTTATTTTACTTTACCTTATAAGATTTTCTTACATGTGAGGAGGATATGTCATAATTGTAGGATTTTGAGCGGGTTTTCTTCACCATCCTATTCTGGTACATTTTATTCATGTATATCTCTAAGTAAGAAGGGTTTTGAGGTAGAGAAGGGTTATGAGTAAGGGGTAGGGTTTAGACTCACTAAAATAAAAAAGATTAAATAAATTAGAAGCAACGAAAGAATTTAACATAGTTTAATATTCACTAAAATTACTCTATAACATTTTAACATAACTCTCAAATGTTCTTCCATTGTTGATTGGGTGTCAAGAAGGTTTGGTGTCAAAAAATATGTTTGCATATTTTCTCTTTTGCATTTTTCCTTGCTTATATTTGTTGAAATGAAAAATTGTGAATATGCTCAATCTCGCCAAAGCTTTTTCTTTTCATTTTACACAATCATAACGTGATCGCATAACATGAGCACATTATGTTTGAAATTACCAAGCCACATTATAACATGAGTGCATTATGACTTGGAATTACCAAGCCACATAATAATGTGAGTGTTTTATGGATTGGAAATATTTTTTTGGGCCGCTTTTTAATGCACATATCTCATTTCCATGTAAGCCATAATGTGCTCACTTTATACACATACCCATAACTAGAATTTTGTGAAATGGAGAATGTATGTGTAGGATTTTAAGGTGTTCCTATATAGATTTAAAATAACCTCGACTAAGTATAGCTAGAAGATAAAGGTGACCAAGATGATGTATGGGTTATTACAAAGGATGAAGATGTAATAAAAAAATCAGATATATGTTAATAGTCCAAGTATGTTATAGAGTGTTGAAATAGATGGTGCCAACTGCCTAAAACCATAATTAAATTTCTCCATTTATACGATCTTGGTTTTGTAGAACTGTAACCATACCATTTTATGGTTTTTTGTTATGTGGTCCCTTTTACCTAGATTGTTTAGGTTTTTGATGTTTTTGAGCCTTCTTTTCTAGTTATATATAGTTATGAGTCATCTTACATGTTTAGAGGGTCTTAATTTGAGTTCACGAAGTCTAAATACATAGGTGCATTAATACATTCAAGGTATGATACAAAAATATAAATATATCTAGCCTTGTTGTGAATTTAAAACACTTAAAACATTAACAAACGTAAAGCATTTATTTTTTTGTCGTAGATTCATTTTAGACCTAAGGCATAGGCCCAACATTCACTATATGTTTGATGAATATGCATTATATTTCATGTGTATATTGTGAAATTTTTACTAGCTTTCTAGGGGCTTGAGGGATAACATGTCGTGAATATATCCCCCATTTTAATGTTCTTTCTAAGTGATACTATTTTTTTAAATTCGGAGGAAGAAAAGTAATTTCTTATAGATCCGCAAGGAGTCTCAAAAATGCTACCCCCGTGGTTGTCAAACCCTAGAGTTGAAAAAACAAAACATAAAATCAAATAAAATTTCGTCCCCGCCATATTTATGATAACTGTAACATCTAGGTCATCAAAATAGTATTTATACTACTCTAGGGAAGTCCTCCGTAAGAAGTCCTCCATTTGACATGATTTTTATGGGTTTTGTTTATTTAAACATAAAAAAACCCTTATTCTACTCTATAACTAATACTTATTTCCAAATTTGCATGAGAGTGAATTTTCTTGTAAAATATGTTGTTTATCTAATCTTACATTGAAAATTATTTATAAAATTAAATCTAATTATATTTAATTGTAAGGTAGGTAAAACCACTTTCCCCCCAAATACATAGATAGATATCTTTGAACATCCATGAGGCCAAGAGAAGTATATGGGATATTAAACCTTGCAATTTTTGCTTTATGAATTTTAGCTCGTCTATTGTTCGAAATGATAATGAAATATCTCATTTTCTCCACCCTCTCCTTGGTGAACATATCATGTAACGAGGTTGTCTTTAAAGCACTTGCATATTTGGTCCGAATGTCATTATAAGCATTATGCTAAAAAAATAAAGTGTTTTTCTGATTCCATTGCCCCATTAGTGCAAAAGACACAAACTCTCTCTTCTCATACCTCTTTTAGCCTTTTCCACATACTTGTTTTACACCAAAGCCAATGCAAATTTGTCCTTAATTGGGCTATGAGAGACTTTTCTCTCCAAGTGATATTAACCCCAATATAGTCCTTTTGTTGATGATCACAATTGGAGTTAAATTCTTCAAGGCAATATTTCTCCCTCCTCCCTAACACTTTATCCCACATAAACTTGTAGAATTTATCTATGTCAAACACCTTCATTTCCTTGTTATTATTGGGACATGCACTTAAGTCAATGTGTTATTTCCTCATCCACTTGTTGTATTGATTCATATAAAATTTCTTTCACTTGTACAAGATCTCAATCAAGACCATCTTGGGCCATCTACTTGCCTCCATCTGCCAGTTTTTTTAGATATATTAGGAGACCCACCGAATTCAATTAGGAATGTCCACGTTTCAATTAAAAGAATCTCATATGGGACCGATACATTTAGTTTGAACTTTTTTGTGATCACGCGTTTTTGAATTCTCTTTATTTCTTTCCATTTTGAATATAAATGTTGTTGGATCATAAGTTTGCACCCATAAAGCACCACCAGAATAACTAATAGCCAAAAAACAAGTCTGAGTAATTTTCCAATCCTATAACTCGACTTCTCTGCATCTATTATGTAGGGCATATAATGCTCTCCACCTTCCCAAAGTTCTATTCTTCCTATAATTTTTCCAATGAATCTTGTATTTGAAGTCAATCCCAAGGTATTTATGCTCGTTACTTCTTCTAGAGAGCTTCCTTCAAAATAGAATTCAAGTTGATATTTGTTATTTCTATTGGAGAAGATCATGATCTTGGTCTTATTGATGTTGACTTACATACCCACTTCTTTGCAAAAATGCTAAAGGCCATATAAATGTTCTTGTAACCCCTTAGCAAACCTGACAATCAAAATAAGGTCATTTGCATACAAAAGAAGCTTTATCACATACTCTCCCAAAATGACTCCTCAATCCTGCAAATTCAACCACTCTTCAAGTTTGTCTATATATAGGCCAAAAAGCGTAGGTGATAACAAGCATCATTGTTTAACTCTAATGTCACTTTTAAAAATATTTGAAAAGCCTATTTGAGTTTTCATTTTGACTCGCACCTCTTTATAGATAGTATGAACAACTGCTCTAAATTGTTCTAGTATACCAAGCTTATTCATTTTGTACCATAGTTTATCCCTAGGGACCGTGTCAAAAGCATTTTTGAAGTCAACCAAACAAAAATAGACTTCCTCTTATTCATTCCATACTTTTTCAATAATATGCATCAAAGTAATTTCATGATCTATTGTGGAGTGTGTGGGTTTGAAACTTGCTTACCCTTTTGCTCTCTTACCTTTCTCTTCTGCCCACTTGTTGATTTTGTGCTCAACCATGCTATCAAACAACTTGTAAACAAGGGATTGATCATGATAATTTTGTAGTTGAAAAGATTGTTAACATCTACAGTCTTAAATAGAGGCACCACAAGGTTGGGAGCCTAGTCAGATAGAAATCTATGTTGAACGATGTTGTTGAATATTTTCACAATGTGAAGAGAAAGTATTTTCGACCCCCATTTTAAGTACTCTGTCAATAAGCTCAACCAAGTCTTTGACCTTTTTTTAACCCAATTTTTTAATGCCTTCATTAACCTCTTACATCCTCCTCGTATAATTGTTTTTGCATATTTAAACCAATTTGTGTGATATTACTTTTATGTTTGTTATATTCCTTTAATAATAATGATTGAGATTCTTGGTGCCTTGTGTAGGAATTCAGCCATTAAAAATAAAAAAGAATGAAAGATACATATCCGAAACTTGTAGTCCTTTAGCTCATGAGTCATGGTATTTAATTTTTTTGGTTAACTTATGAGGGGACATTAACTAATGGTATGAGTATGTGGTCTCGGTATAGAAACCAACATGTTAGCCTGGGTGAAAATCGAGATTATTAATTTCTCGAAAGTTTTCACAGTCACGGGCGGAAGCAATGTAGGTTTGTAGTATTTGTAAGAGGGTGGTGGATCGGCTCAGACTGTGACAGACTCAAGTGATCTGTGCAATAGCGGGCTGTTTTATGACTTTTATCCCGCCTATGAGTTACGCTCATTCACTGCTAACTGCTCTTCATGGCGCACGGGTCTGCAGCTTACAGACGGACCTTCTTCTCTGTCATATTCTGGATTACAAATATACATCAACATCGCTTTCACCACGAATCGCGCTCACTGATTCGCTGATTATCAATTACCAGTACCTCCCACACAGGAAATGGCACTGGCAGTATTCCATTGCCAGACGAAACCGTGAGAACTGGAGATGAATGATGGAAAATAAGAATATACCGTGTATAACAAAATGGTAGTCCTGTATTACTCATTGATGGTAATTACCAGTCTTGAAGAGAAAATGGTAGTCCTGAGACAAGCGTACGGCTGTACAGTTCAGCACAGCTATCGAGTGATAATTGCTGCGTTGAAAATAGCGGGAGTTCCCACTTCCCAAGATCTACTAATACTGATATGCTTACGTTTTCTTATTCGATTCTATAAACCTGTGTTTAAACTCTTTGGTATTCCATACTAATTCGCCGGAGGTGTTTACTTTGAAGAAGGCATTGTTGGAAAGTGTCAAATTCCGGTGGCTTAACTTTACAGGGTGCCGGATTTTAGATATTTTTGTAATTCCTAGATATTTACTATTTTAGATATTCATCTTTGACTCCACTTTTGTTCCTATAATATGTTTCAACGGCACTAATTACTCTGGACTTGCCATCCAATGATATAGGTTTATTATTTTCGTTTCCATGAATTCAAAATTTCTGTCAACAATTTTTCACAGTTCTAAATCTGACTGCACATTATGAGGAGTTGCCAAATCAATTCTTGTTGTAATTCAGAGGGTTTGAGCCTTACTGATATTCTGATAATTTATCAATGGTTGCAGTCTTATTAGTTCTTCACATGCATCTATAAAAATTCTCAACATGCACATTTAAATCTAGAAATACATTAGCTTCACTATCTGTCATTCCATCAACTTGTAACTCTTGTTTTTAATTTATTTATGGGGTCACGTGTTATGTAAGTTTTAATTGTCTTGTTTTAACTTTTTAGTGTGTTGTGTCAATAAGTTTTTTAATTTAGTATTTAAATACGTGTGCCTGGAAAATAAATAGTTTGTTCTTATAAAGAGTCAAATTATCTTTTGGAGTCTTTGTTAAAGTTTGTTTTTTAAATGTTAAGTCTTATGTAATTATAATTTTTTTTGGGAATTTGGTTTAATTTTGAGGTCCTTTAAAAGTGAAATGCGTGGGGATAATTCTTTTGTTTAGTTTTAGTTTTATATTTGTTTAATACGTTTTACTATTTTTTTTTTAATTTTTTTTTTATGTGTTTATTTTAAAATAAAGTCATTGTATTAGTCTTATGGTGCATTTTCTCTAGAAGTCAATTAAAGAATCCGATGCAGTTCTAAATGAGTTGCAATTTACGCTGGAGAGGATAACAATGTTTAGTTTATTGGAGTTGTAATTTTTCTATTTTAAGTTTGTGTGATGGGGAGAGGACAATATAGTAACTTCCAACAAAAAAACATTGCCTACTATGCCTTGATGGATGTCCATACATTGCTATAAAGCTCGTATTTTGTTATGGGCCACACGTATGTTGGTATATGTGAGTTGATAGGGGTGAATATACAGTTGTTTTATTTGATGAAACAATCACAATGTCTCTTGACGATGACCATGTCTTCTGTAAGATACAACTATGATATTCATTTAAAAGATAACATGTTGTATCATTTGGTTGAACACTTGGCGTTTATTTACAAAAGTTCATATTTTGGCATTTAAATGTTCCCAAAGCGTAGACAACAATCCCATTTTGTTAGTACTCTTCAATCACTTCATTCCATGAGATGACATATCTCTAGGGAATTTTATGTTTGGTGGGTAGATGAGATTAAGAAACCTGCCAATGATACCCAAGATGTTGTAGCGGAAGAGCATCTCCACACTTCTTATAAATGAGGCTTCCATCTTTGTGTTCTTATCCATCCAATTCTACTCCTGTTGTACATATTCATCAGCTTTTACAACCGCTTGCACCACTCAGGCACAGAGAGTGGTTTCCTGTTTACATTTGCCAGCATACTCCTCGCCTTGTTTCAATATGCAACAAACAGGGCTCCAACCCAATTAGTTTAAATTTGCCAAAGTACTCCCAACCTGTGCCAAAATATAGAGGAATTTTGTTAGATATAGTTGCAAATGTTTTGATAGACATGTATGCAGAATGTGGAACCTTACATAAAGACATGTAGCAAAATGTAACTTATGTTCTTCGCTCAAGCATCTATCATAGATCATAGAATATATTTTACATCCAAACCATATTATACACATAAAATTCAAGCCCTCTTCGGTGTAACTTGCAACTCATTTGCAATTGCTAGTTTATTTAATAATGTGGGTGCCGAAGCAGGAAAGCAAGGCTTCCTTCGTTAGGACTTCCAATACTAGCAATCGTAAATGTACAATATAAATGTCAAAAGGGGACCAGTGAAGAAGTGAAACTGGATGAAGAGAAACAAAGAGAGAGGAAGAGGGGTGTAGAAGAAGCCATTTGAGAGTGGAGAAGTGCATGGGAAAGGAAAGAGGAATCAAGGAGCCAATGTGAAAATCCACAACCTAAGAAGTTTATGACATGTTTATCAATCGTAAGAAGGAAAAAACCTTTATTGTGGAAGACGTGGACGAAATTGTTTAGGGAGATATCTCAAAATGTAAGTAGGGGTTGGAAAATGTTGTCAAAGCGAATACGACCCAATGGTAGATTAAGGCTTTGGATTGCATGCCCTACACATATTCCACGGTTCATATTGTTCCCACCCAAATAATATCTGTTGTCTGTACTCCCCATAAGAATCTCAATCTCACAAAGAGGACACAATTAAATTTGGGGAAACTCGGAAAGTTTCAGTGTTTGAAATTCAAGATGAATGGATGCATAATGTAGCAATTTGTAGCCTCCCATTCAAGTTATAAGCTTGCAATGTGATTTAGTCTAGTAAGATCCTTGGGAGGGAGGTTTGCTAAGATGACAACCCGACAACTGAAATTATTCCTGCAGGATCATGTAGTGAGGACACGTAAAAGGAATGTTCAAGGAAGATGAAAACACGAATTGAAGGTAAAAAATAAAAATGTGAGAATGTATTCTTAAGGAATGTATGCATAAAAGAAATGTTCTAGGAAGACGAAGACATGAATGTAAGGTCAGAATTAAATACATGCATGCCCCACGCTTAGTCGACGAGTTAGATTGTTCCCACCCAAATAATATCTACTATGTGCTCCAGTTTTTTGTCTCATTCTCGCCCGCATTATTTACATCAATGAAATTTATGCAAAAGGTATTTTTCATTTAGCATTAAAAAAAGTGATTTTTTATATTTTAAAAGTGGGAATTAAATACATGCATGTCCCATAATTATTCCACGAATTATTTTGTAGAAATATATTCACACATCACTTGTTCCCCTATAAGTACTCGAGCTTGAAACAAAGAATGACCATGTATTGGGTTTTCCAAAAAAATTGGGTAATTTTAAATGCATATTGCATTCATGTGCATAATGCGAGTGAGAGCATGATGAAAAAGTGGAGCACATAGTAGATATTATATAGGTGGGAACAGTCTATAAATAGATAACAATAATATCATCAAAGAAACTAATTTCACGGTTGATGTTGAGACTTTATGCTTAAGATATTGAAGATTTGAACATGGCAGTGCTTGAACTAGTAGATACTGACACCTGACTCGAAGTTCTTGGAATTTTTTTCACAAGTTAGAGGAAACTTTGACTTACTGAAGAAGAAAGCACCGTCACTAGGAGAGTATGTTGCTTTTACATAGTGTGTTTGGTAGATCAAGCGTCGATGTTTCAAAGTGTAAGCCCTGTAACACTTGCCTCATTCTAGGTCTTGTAAGAGGGAGAGAGCACAACAATCCTATCACCATCAACATCTCCATTTCTATTTTGTCAAATTCTCCATTTAAACTGCTATCTGCTACATCGGATGGTCTGCCTTACCCTTACAAATACCATACCCAACACATAAGCCACAACTTTTGTTTTTTCCAATCTCAAATCCAATATTACTTGTCTTCCAAAGGTAATTTCTGAAGTAACTGCACCAAAACTAAAGACATATGACTCCGCACTTGATGTTCATGTGACTACACATTTAGGGGATAAGTATCCCAACTTTTTTTGCTATCATGGGGGCTTGAAACCATTATCATGCTTTACCAGGCGTAGTAGCTAGAATTTCCCTAGCCTCGCATTGAATTCAAAGTCAAGCATAACATTTTTGGATTTAACATCTATGTGCACAACACATTCATCCCATAACTCATGCAGATAGAGCAGTGTAGAGACGATGTCGAAGGTGATACTATACCGACATTGACGTGAACGAGTGAACATGAATGGCTTGTATTAGTTTCAGGTTCGTTGATATAGAATAAAAACATGGATGATGGCAATTACAAAGATGTTGTCAGAGCCCCCCTCAGTGATGTACTTGTGAGAACGCTTTTAAAAACATTCCCGATTCCCAAATAGCTTTAGACAAATAGTAAATACATTGTTTTTATGTATACTTTTGTTGATGAAAAGAGTTCTGTATGTAGAAATGTGGTCCCATCGCCATTTCCTATGACATGCATTATGTACATTGTAGATGTCGATGTCACTACATAGGGAGTGGGAAATGTGGTCCAAGAAACATGTTTGACTGTACTCAACCATTCAAATTTTTACGTGACCCTTCCCAACCTGTTGCAACAAACTACAAGACGCGACGTCTTGGCAAATTCCATGCAAGCGAGATCTTGAATGTGTGACTATAATTCACGGAAGATATATTTCTTACCTTTTACACTAAAGAAAATGTAAATAGGTGGTTCATAATCAAATGCCAAAGACAATGTTAAATGAACATCTCAGATTAGTTTTAGGGTTGTTGATATAGAATACCACATGGAAAGTGGTGATTACGATGTTGTTAGTGGCCCCTTGGGCTTTCTACTTGTAAACACACCTTTCAACGTAATAATAGTGATGTCACATGGTCATCACTACGATAACACTATTCTACTGCAATCATATAGGTTATGCATATAACGTTCATCCTCGCCTAAGCAATAGGCATTCACTTTTGCTCTCAAGGTATCATTAGGAATGGGTAAATCTCCTTGGTGCTCTAAAGATTTTTCCCAGAACCGCGGTGCGTGGACTGTGGAGGAGGCTAAATACATCACAATTCATGGCGATGGTGGATGTGGGATCTCTTTCCCAAAAATAAGGTAAATCATTAATGGGCTCATCCTCATTATAAAATTAATTTGAAATATGATCCTAATGCTTCAGTAGTTACAGGTGTAATGAACAATTATAAGCTAATTCATAAATTGTTTCTAAAGTGGTGTGGGAAGAGTTGCAGAATTTACATTCATTGAACTATCTACGTCTTGACATTATGCGGGGATACATTTCCCCGAACGAATTGAGCTAATTATTAGATTTTTTCGTCTCCTCAGTAATATGTATCAAGTTCAACACAATGTTGACTTAATGTAAAATGTTGCAACGGTCTTTCAAATTATGGTTGTTGATTAATAAAATTGTTATTTTACAAATAAATGGTTATTGATATAAGGATGGCTACGAGGGTGAATCCTAATGTAGGTGATGGTATTTCAAAATAGCACTGCTACAAGAAACGATTGTAAGAATATAAAAGAGGCACAACAAGAATATGCTCAACTTTTAGAATTCATTATATCATTCAGGATTGAGGTCTGTTGGTGCGGAAAAAAAATGTTGAGTATTCAAAATAGTGGTGCAAGTCGTCAGTCGATGACAACATCACACACAATATTATGCCCAATTTATTTGAATAGAGATCCACGTCCATGGGTATTAATACACATTTTCTCGAAAATGAAGTTTACATGAACTAGAATTTGTTTATTTTTGAACAACTTGTCTTGTTCTGATTGTGATATGCTCTTATCATTGTGCAATATAAATAGGCAATTCACAATCAAATTACAAAGACAACATTAAATGAACCTTTCAGATTAGTTGCATATCATCGATACAAACTACTACATGGATGATGGAGATTACGATGCTATCAAAGCCCCCCGAGATTTCTACCTATAAACACACCTTTCACCGTAATTAATATGGACAAAGTTCCTCTACATAATTTTTAATTGGTGCATGTAATTTATATAAAAGGAAGATATATAATCTTATAGGTTTTTGCACTGGGATCTATAGAGTTTAGGTGTATGTTGGTGAGAAAAAATTTCGGGTAGACAAAGTGGTGGATTTCTTGCCAACGCTCTGGCAATCTAAGTCCCTTTACTTGTACGGTGCAGCTCTATGTTTACATGCACGATGAAATGAGTTATTCTAGTGGCCTTTCAACCAGGGATCCAACAGGGGCACTCCACTGACCTTGAGGAAAAATCTTGTGGTTACCTACAAGAGAATACTTTTTTTGGAGAGCGAGAAAGGGAGTGAGAGAAAGAGGGAGGGGAATTAATGTTGCAGGTAGAATATCATATTCTTGCACACACTAATTAATAAATTTCAACACACATTTATGAGAAGAAAACAACAAAACTTTGATACTACTCGCTAGAGGAAACCATGCATACAAAGATGAACACATTCACATGCCTTGGAAAATTGAAACTTATTCGTTTATTATCATCTCAACAAGGTTGTACATAACATGAGAATAAAGGGGAGAAGTGGAAGGATTGGCCAACTCTTTTCTCTTTCACAAGAAAACAAGAAAATATTGTCTCATGAACTCAAAATGTTGCAACCCTTTTGGAATGGGAATCCTTTACATTATATAAGAAGATAAATGACTCTTCATCTACCCCCCAATGACCCTTCATATGTCTTTACAAAACTTGAAAATGTTCACCTTCTTAGGAAAATATTAATTCCCTTTTTATAACATAAAGGTGACTTATTACAATAGAAACTTAAGTTCATTTTTAATTATATTAAAGACATGAAAAAGTGAAAACCCAACGAAGAATTATAACATTGAAGAGAGAGAACATTGGGGGTAGGAAGAGAAGATAAAGAAAGAAGAGAAGGGAAGAATCATGTTGAAGAAGAAGTCACTCATGTTGACTTGATCTCAGTGCTCGAATAATCTCCATCCTATGCCGCTAGAAAGATCTCAACTCCCTTAAAATCTTTGCTAAATTGACCTGCAACAGATGCCACTTGTGAACACTTTGTCTTCAATTTTCCCTTTTTGGTCAGCTAGCATGCGTTACTTAAGATCATCAATATCCATATGAACACTGGTATACAATCGAATAATCACTCTGAACCATGAATTTCCATCATTCCTTCATTCTTCTGGTTACACACTTGAATGAGTAACTGGAACAATCACTTAGAAGAGAAAACCATGACAACCCCTGTGAACTTGAATTTCATGGCTTTCGTTGACACCTTACTATATATCTGGAAAACAGGGTAACTTACTATTTTTAGTAAGTGTCGGAATTTCACTTTTCTTGACCCTAACAGGTGAAGTTAGCCTTTCTAATTATCCCTCTGTGCATACCCTTCTACAGGAACTATTGTTTTGATATGAATTACTATTTATAGCTAAGTGCCCATGTAGGGACACTTACTATTTTTAGTAAGTGATCATTTTTACCATTTTTGGCACTGATCAATCAATCTGACCTTCTAGTTATCCTTGGTGCACACCATCTTTGCCACAACTTCTTCTGGTGATGACTTATCAAAAATAGCAAGCATCCCGTGTAGGAAGGCTTACTATTTTTGGAAAGTGGGTTTTTCAGGCCTCAGTTTGCGATGAAATTAACTTTCCCGATATGGGTTTTTGCTCCTTAGTGCACCTCTGAATTTTCAACTCAATCAGGTGTTAGGAATAAGAGATTTTAAATTTCAAAAATTTTGTCACAGGGAAACTAGGGTTTCTTTGCTGTAAAAACTCCATCTACAAAATCTTTCACTTGGATCCTCATGGCCTCTAAAAATCTATAAGATTGTAAAAAACGGCATGTTGATCTGTGCACTTGGTTTTTAGATATGAGAAATTCTTCCCTGTACGGGTTTGAAGTCATTTCGGGAAAATATCTTCATTTTTCCTTGTTTCAAATCCAGATTTCTTGGTTTTTTTTCTGTTCTTAGATCATGGAGGTCATGAATGATTTTTGGAGGATAAAATGGTGGATTGAATCTTTGGAAAAAAAAATTCCAGCATTCTCGACATCATCTGGAGGTGTGGGGGGATGAAAAATGGTGAAAATGGCTAAGTCCCGCACTATTTATAAGCTTGAAATAGGAGGGAGATGGTTGGGCACATTTTTTACACCTCATGTCCCTTTTCCTAATTTTAAAATGGGACATAAAAATTCACCTTTCCCCTAGCATGATAAGTGGCAAGTGTTGATTCGTTGAGATAAGTGAAGGGGAAGCCACATTTAAGCACCTTATGAGCCGAAAGATGGTCACGTATGTGAGACCTGGAGGTTAAAAGGGGGCAGGGAAAATTTTATTTTCCCTATTGTCCCCCTTTTAAAGAGAAAAAAGGTGCTCAAGAAATATGTCATAGATCTTGGAGTGACAAGTGTCATGCATGTGGGAGGTAGTGGAGGTGCATGGTCAAATTGGTCAAAGGGGCTTAACATGAGTGCTATTGAGGTCATATGGGTGTCCAGGAGGATAAATATGGGTGGGGAATAATTTTATGCACCTCATGTCCCTTTGAAAAGGTGCAATGGGAACATGAAAATTCTGCCTTAACCTCAGGTTGACACATGTCCCATTGGAAACTTGGTTAAGTATCGAAGAGTGTACCTTGAGAGCCGACTTGTGAAGGCCATATCTTGAGCTCTCGGATGAATTTTCGGGCGCTTACTTATATGATTTTGCATGAAAAACATAATTTGAGAATAATGGTTATGGTATCAAGGCTTGAATCAGACTGAAAAAACTCCAAATTTCTCCTTTTTTCTCGGGATTTCCCCACTGTTTGTCAAAAGAATGAGTTTCCTAGAGAGGTGTATGGGGTTTTCAAGATGTCCTTTATTTTCCACCATGTATAGTATTGAAAATTATTTCCATATGTAATTTTTTGGGCTTACAAATCATTATGGATCTCCCATAATATTTCTTTGAATTTCATGTCTTCTTTTGCGGTGCAGGCTCCTTAAGGTCCAAAAACCTGCTTTCGCTGAAATGGCTCCAAAACCTCCGAAACTTCTCAAAATCTTCCAAAATAAATCCTTAATGAAATTTTAATCTCTTGAATACTCCTCCATGATGAGATTTAATCCTTTATATCCACTCTAGGGATGATGCACTATTCATAGGAAGGGTGATGATAGCCCTTCCCAAAATAGCTCAAAACTCTATTGTTGAACACTTTGCTTCAAAAGTTCCTTGAATGATTTTTGCTTCCTAAATCACCTAGGGTGATACATGAATAACCACTTAGGGGTCACTTTGATGATAGGATACAACTGGTACTGTGGATGAACTAACCTAATGGGGGTGTCTTGGGAAGGTATGACTTTCAATTTTTTTGACGACTTTACAAATTTTTTGACATGGTGAAATAGTTGTCCTGTTTTCTAGTGCATTTTTCCCCTACAAAAACACAGGACAATAACTGGCTCTAGCTTGGGGACATGTTATGGACCGAGCACAATAAGGACATGACATGAGAAATCCCAAAATCTCAATTTACAATACGTTGGTGAGTGCCTTATCCATTGGGCTTTGAAACACACAACTTGTAAGAGATAACAAGAAAGGAAGACCAAACACACACACACACAGAAAGGAAACACACAACAAGAAAGGGAAACACACACAATAGGAAAGGGAAACACTAAAAATCACCTATGGTACAAGGTGGGGGAAAACCTGCTTTCACTGGAGTACTTTCCTTTTCAGGAGTTACCCTCGAAGAGGTAACACTAAATGATGATGTTCTGTGAAGCCATTGACCATGGTTCAAGGAAGTAGCCTCCTCTCCTCAACTACTTATGAAAGCCATGTTCTTTCATGATTGTCTGTGTACTTTGTAGGAGTGAGCCTACATGAGCTTCTTAATGCTCAGGTATTCGCTTGGAAATTCCTTTGCTTTCATTCTATCTGGGATTAGTTTCAGAGTGCCAACTGCCTTCCGTGTTCATCCACATTGTTGATCATTCATTGAACATCTCATCATCATCCTAGGGTTGATTCTTGTTCAAGTTGTTTAAATCTTATGATTTCTTTTCATTTCCACATTCATGTTCCTTGGACATTTTTTCTATAAGGAGCATTGAATTCATCTTTTTGACTCATATCAATATGAGGAATGTTTGAATGTCGAATGGAGGATAAAAAATGACCTCATATCCATATTTGCATGGCCATGGCATGAGCTAAGAGGTTGAGACTTAGCTCAGAGATCTCCTGTGTTTTTTTCTGCTTCTAAAATGTCTTGTACTGAATCCTTATTTGAAATCACCTGAAGCTCATCTTTACCTTTGTTTGAAGAATCTCCATAGTTGAATTTCAAGGCCGCCATTAAGAAGCAACTTTTCTTTATTTTGACCATCATAGCATTCTACCACTTATTTTTCAAGAGGGAGTCTCAAATTTGAGGGCTTCAAAATTCTCTGCTTTAGCTTCTTCATAAGATAAAGAGTCCTCCTCTTCAAATTGGGAAAGAAAATACCTCACATTTCATCATCACCTTCATCATGGAATTAGCTCATGAGAGACATCATGTTCTTCACCTTGCTTTGCTCCATCATGACCAATCTCTGAATCAGTCTAGGGATTAGGATTTAATTCATGTTTGTCTTGCAACTCCATATCCTGCATCATGAGTTTGAGACTGAGCTCAGGGTCTTATGTTTCTTCTGCAGCCCTCATGAGATCTTACACCGATTGTTCTTTTAAACCTTTCAAGGGCTCATCGCAAGATAACTTTGTCTCATCATGGTTGACATGATCGAGAGTATCTTCATCCCCAAATGGGAATGAGAATATCTCCTCCTCTTGGGTAAGCATACAAGCTGATTTCTCCCTTTGAAATTCACCAAGAACCATTTCTTCTTCTTCATGGCCCACATCATTTGGTAATTCAGGGCTATCTCTCTTTCATCTCAAAGTTCCTCAATGCTTCTTCAAGATCCCTATCCCTTTGGGAAGGAATGATTGGTCCTATCAAGATTGGTATCTCATCCTCTTCTTCATGTTGTCACAAAATGATTCATCCTCATGTTATTTTGGTACAAAATGTTGGCTCTTGGGTTTCCTACCTTTTGTAGCATGTACCTCATCTTATTTTCTGGAAGCAATTTCTCTATGTCTCCTTCCACCAGAATGGTTGTAGAATACCAATTCATTTGTATTTTACCTCCTAATTTTTGGCAGAAACTTCTACTTAGCAGCATTCTGAATGAGGCCGAAATGTCAACTACCAAAATCATCATTGAAAGTTTTTTGCCTGTAAATTTGGCAAGAGCCCCATGTGCATAATTGATCATCCCTACAAGTAGGACTTCTTTGGACTCCATGGAGTAATAAGAGCCACCAGGCGGAGTCATGGGTAGTTTAAAATCCTTGGTAAACTTCACAAGCATCACGTTTTTTTAATATTGATAAAGAGGGGACCACTTGTGCTCAAAATCTAGGATTACAATGAAAGTTCAGTGGTTTTTTTATATGTGGGGACCACACTCTCCAACAAAGAATGGATAGACAATGAAGATCAAGGTAGGGACATAATCCCAACAAGAAGACAACTTCATACAGTGGTTGACTGCTTAATAATAACATCGAGATCGCAAGAAGACACACCGAGCAAGAAACTTATTGAAAACCTTCTTAGCATGCCTAGGTTGTTTTCTAGTTTAAGGGCCTTGGTACTCGATGTTCACAGGCCATCTTCTTTTTGTCTGAGGCACCTGAATCTATTATGTAATAGTTTCAATACATATTATCTAATGAGAAGGGAGACAAGAAAGGATTCAACCTTGTCAGTCTTTGGATGCACTCAAAGAAAACATGTTCTGTGCTAGAGGCATAGGTGGGTTTGGCAGTATTACTTTAGAACTAGGATTTACATAGCATTAGGTGTTGAAACTACCACTTCTTGATATACTAGACAAATCTCTCAAATTGTTCAGGGTGAGTCCATGCAAATATTCAGTTTCAGTAATCAACACTTTGGTTTGTTTCGTATGTTCAACGTAATAAAAAGGAGTAGATGTGGACAAGGGGGATGAAGATACTACTTTCAGAGTTGTAGGATAGGCTTGGAAGCAAGGGTTGATGTTTGGGGAATAGAGGGTATTTTTAAAGGTTAACACTAAGAAAGCTTTTGAAGCACAAGATTTTATAGGAGTAGATTTAGATTTAGAATTGGAAGAATCATTGGAAGAATTACTTGGAAAAGTGGGTGACCTCCCACTTGTCACAGGATCAGGTTTCTCCAATGACAGACTCCATGCAAGGTGGAAGAGGAGATCATCGATTAATAGATTTTGTTTTGCGGAGTCACTACAGGAGGATCTTCAATATTTTTATTTTTTGCAGTAAGTGGAGGAAGAGGCTTCCTTTTCATAACCTGAGCGCATGAGTAAATACCACACATGAGAAACTAGGTGCATTTGTATCATCTTCCTCATCACCTCCACAATAATCACAAAATATAATTTGTGTGTCATTCTCCATTTCTTCAACTTCCTAAAATCGTCATCTACGCTTCCTTGTTCAAGCTCTTCTTCATTTTCTTGAATCCTGCAACTTATGTTGAAAGGTAGGGGCCTCTAAGGAAAGCCTTTAGGTGCTCCTAAAATATGATTTCTGTTATTTCTTTGAGGAGATACTCTTTCAAAAATTTCCCTCTTCAACTATGTCATTTCATTTTCCAATTTCTATTAAGACTAGATCCATTCTCTCATCCTTAGGATTCTGGGCTTTTACCATTTGAGGGATTCTTTGATCTTTCTAGAGAGGATGAGATCATCATCAAGTTCAATGGCCATTATTTAGGCTTCTGTAATATTCCTTGGTTGAACTCTTCGTAGGAAAAATCCTACCTCTGGTGATTGAGAATTAATGAAGAATCTCTTGACATTGTTTTCAGATGGTGAATCTTCTTTTGGTATCCTGCAGAGAAACCTGATCGAAACTGAGCCACGAAAGTCTCTCATAGTTTCATTTACTACTTTCTTCATTTGTGCCAAATTGAATCAAGGAGATCTTGACAGTCCTCAGTAGATTTGAATCTTTCCTCAAAATTTATTTTGATGTCATTCCAACAAGTGATGGATCAGGTAGGAAGGAGGTAGAACCATTCTGTTGCTTTTTCTTAGAGAGACTCCATGAACAATCTTAGAAGGACATCTTCATGTTCGACACCAAGAATCCCACATGATGTGGTGAAGGGCGATATGTGATCTTTAGGGAGTTGTGTGCCATCACCTTTGAAATTGGGAAAGTTCTTGTGGGAATCTGTTGGTAAATTGTGAAGAGGGGGTGCAAGAGCAAGCTGGACATGTATTTCTTCCCCATGGAAAAATTGGTTGAGGTCTTTCTGCTTCATCTACCATTGTTTCTCCTGCTTCAGCTTCAAATTCTACTTTGGAAACTTCTTCTTATCCCAATTCTTCTTCTGGTTATCATTCTTCTTGATTATGAAATTCAATTTTCAATGGCATGAAGAAAATGGGAGAATTTGTAGGAGTGTCAACATGGAGTTTGGATCAGATTACCAGGTGAACCACTTGAAGACTCAGATGGGGAGAAGGTCTTGAGAAAAATTGTAAGGGTTATCTCTGATTTTTTCCTGCTGATTTTGTAAAGCCTCAAAATCGGGATCAATAATTCCTCTCATACCTACTTAGTCTGGTGTATCTTTTTCAACCAGCTCTGAGTTTATGGGGGATCTTCACAATGGGAATGTGAAAAGACACTGTGGAATACAAAGAGTATTTCAACAATGAACTTCCATTTTCATAAATCCTTTTTTCTGATTTTTTCAATTTTTAAAAAATTTTTGGATATTTGATTTTTTTGGATTTTAGGATCTTGTGGTCATATTCTGGGTGCAGATGCTGCCAAGTCTACCTCACGGTGGGTGCCAAAAACTATTGGCGAGAAAAAATTTTGGGTGGAAAAATTAGTGGATTTTTTGCTAACACTTTGGGAATATGAGTCCCTCTACTTTTATGGTGCAACTCATATGTTTACATGCACGATGAAATGAGTTGTTATGGTGGCCATTCGACAGGGGATCCATATAGGGGCACTCCAATGACCCTACAGAAAAATCTTGTAGTTACCTGCAAGAGAATAATTTTCTTGGAGAGTGGGAAAGGAGAGTGAGATAAAGAGGGAGGGGAATTAATGTTGTGGGTAAAATATCAAATTCCTACACACACTAATTAGAAATTTCAACACACATTTATGAGAAGAAAACAAACAATATTTGATACAATTGGCTAGAGGAAACCATGCATACAAAGATGCACACATTCATATACCATGAGAAAACTAGAAACTTCTTCCTTTATTAGCATCTCAACAAAGTTGTACATAGCATGAGAATGGATGAAATATGGAGGGGAAAAGTGGAAGAATTGGCTAACTCTTTGCTCTTTTACAAGGAAACAAGAAAATTTTGTCTCATGAACTCAAAAAATTGTAACCCTTTTAGAATGGGAAACCTTTACTTTTTATAAGAAGAGAAATGACTCTTCATCTACCCCTCAATGACCCTTCATATGTCTTTACAAAACTTGAAACTTTTCACCTTCCTAGGAAAATATAAAGTCCCTTTTTTATAACATAAAGGTGACTTATTACAATAGAAACCTAAGTTACTTTTTAATTATATTAAAGACATATGAAAAAGTGAAAACCCAATGAAGAATTAGAACATTGAAGAGAGAGAACATTAGGGGTAGGAAGAGAGAGAGAGAGAAAGAAGAGACATTAAGGGAAGAATCATGCTGACTGAAGAGATGAAGACACACTCCAACTAATGAACTTGGATCCTTGAACTATTTACACCCTGAGAAACCTCCTCAATCATGATGCCCGAACACCGTTGGAAAGAGTGTTTAGAAACACCCTTCAATGCTTACTTTGACCATGGGTATTGTTGACGGAGATCCACTGAAGAAGAATGGCCACCTTGATCAATGAACTTTACAATTGGCCATAATACTACACTGACTGGAAATTTTTCCCTGTATTTGAACAGCTAGCTATGTGTGACTTAACAATCATCAAATCCATGATAGGTGACATCAATTTCATTCTTACCTGATCACACACTCCGACAACTGGAAGAGCCTCAAAAGAGAAAACTATGACAACCCTTATGAATTTGAATTTCATGTTTCCTTGACACCTTAATATATATTTCGAAAAGGTAACTACTATTTTTAGTAAGTGTCAAATTTCATCTTTCTTGACCCCAACTGGTGATGTTAGCCTAAATTTACCTCTATGTGTACCGATCCTTCCTGTAGGAAATACTTTTTTGGGATGAATTACTATTAATAGCTAAGTGCCCATATAGGGAACTTGATATTTTTAGTAGTCCAAATTACCATTTTTGGAACTGATCAATCGATTTGACCTTCTGGTTATCCTTGGTGCTACACACTGTCTTTGCCACAACTGCTTCTGGTGACGACTTACTGAAAATAGCAAACACCCATATAGGAAGCCTTACTATTTTTGGAAAGTGGGTTTCTGCCTTTTGTTCAGGACTTTCCTGATATGGGTTTTTCCTCCTTTGTGCACCTCTGAATTTTTAACTCAATCCAATGTCGGGGAACAAGAGATTTTAATTTTCAAAATTTTACCGTGGGGAAACTAGGGTTTCTTCGCTACAAAAAATTCAGGGCGTGTCTACAAAATATTTCACTTGGATCCTCGTGGCCTCTAAAAAACTATAAGATTTCATGAAAAATGGCATGTTGATCTTTGCATAGGGGTTTTTAGATATGATAAATTCTTCCTTGTGGGTTTCGAAGTCACTTTCGGTGAAAAAATATTCATTTTTCCTTGTTTTGAATATGAATTTCTTCATGTTTTTGATGTTCTTAGATAATGGAGTGCATGAATGATATTTTTTGAGGATTAAAAATGGTGGATTGAATCTCTAGAAAAAAAATTCCAGCATTCTGGTAGCATCTTGAGGTGTGGGGGATGAAAAATGGTGAAAATGACTAAGTCCCCTAGCTATTTATAATCTTGAAAAAGAATGAGGGAGGGTTGGGCGCATTTTTATGCCCCTCGTGTCCCTTTTCAAAGGTGTAAAGGGACATAAAAATTTGCATTTTACCTAGCATTGATAAGTGGTGAGTGTTGATTCGATGAGATAATTGGAGGCAAAATTGAATTTAGAGCACCTAGGGAGCCGAAAGATGGTCACATGTGTGACCTGGAGGACTTAAAGGGGTGGGGCACATTGTCTTGTCCCTAATTATCCCATTTGAAAGAGAAAAAAAAGGGCTAAAAAATGTTGCAATAGAGTAATAGGGATCACCTATAGAGTATCTGGGGAATCTATAGTGGCACACATCTAGGAGTTAGGGAGGAGCTGGTCAAAGCTAGTCAAAGGGGCTTAACATGAGTTGTTGGACAGGTCATATTGGTGTCCAAGAGGGCTAAATAGGGGTGGGGTACAATTTTTAACACCTCATGTCCCTTTGAAAAGGTGTAAATGGGGACATGAAAATGTGCCTTAACCTCAGGTTGACATGTGTCCCATTGGAAACTTGGTTAAGTATCGAAGAGCGTACCTTGAGAGACAACTTGTGAAGGCCATATCTTGAGCTCCCAGATGACTTTTTGATGTTCTTCCTTATATGATTTTACATGAAAAAATCATTCTGAAATAATGGTGAGGGTATCAAGGCTTTAATAATACTGAAACACCTCCAAATTGATCCTTTTTTCTACAGATTTCCCACCGTGTGCCAAAATAACGAGTTTCCTAAAGAGGTGCATGGGGTTTCAAGATGTCATGTCTTTTCCACCATGTAGATTATTGAAAATTATTTCCATAGGTACTTTTTTGGGCTTGAAACTCATTGTGGATCTCCCATAATCTTTCTTTGAAGTTCAAGTCTTCTTTCATGGTACAGGCTCCTTCAAGTCCCAAAAACCTGATTTCACTGAAATGACTCCAAAACCTCTGAAACTTCCCAAAATATTCCAAAATCAATCCCACATCATTTTAAGCTCTTTAATACTCCTCCATGATGGATTTTATCCTTTATATATGCTTCGGGGATGATGCACTAGTCATAGGAAGGCTGATGATAGCCCTTCCCAAAATAGCTCAAAACTCCATTATTAAACTCTTTTCTCCAGAAATTGCTTGAATGATTTTTTCTTCCTAAATCACCTAGGGGATACATGAAAAAAACTTAGTGATCACTTTGATGACATGATAGGGTTGGTACTGTGGATGAACTAACCTGGGGGTGTTTTAGGAAGGTATGAATTTCAATTTTTTTGACACTATGGCATAGTTGTCATGTTTTCTAGTGAATTTTGAAAGGAACGATAACCAGATCGTACCAAACCAAGAACACAGATGCTAATCAAACACCACGATCAATAAAATGAAAGCAATTCACTAGAATAACTTTACATAAACTTTTGCAAACAAATGAGCAACAATATCATATATTACTATGGAACTTAATGTAATACATTGAGAATGGGCCTTGCTTAAATAGGCAAGGAATAACAATCTAAGAACTAGTCAAGGTCGTAGATCAAGCCATAAATCAAGGAAATAACTAGTCATCAAAGAACTAGTCAAGACCATAGATTTAGGAGAGAACTAGACATCAAGGATCTAGTCAATACCATATATCAAGGAAATAACTATTCAATACCATAGATCAAGGAAAGAACTATACCTAACAACTAGATAATACCTCCTAATATCTAAATAAGATAAAATAAATATCCACACACATAAGTGGGTGAGGATAAATACAATAAAGGTAAATAAAGTACCTAGGTTAACATGAGATAAGGTAAATACCTACTCTAACACCCCCCCTCAAGTGAAGCTAGGGGCCAAAATAGAAGTGGCATGTCCACAGTATGAGTCACGACAACTAGGCCTGATGAGGTACTCATGTACAATAACTGGGAAAAAAGGGACACCGCAAAGTACCCAAAACCAATAACAACAAAATAAAGAGAGTAAAGATCCACTCCAAGGCATCCCAAGAAGCTCGGCTCAAAAAAACTCGTACAATGCTGAAGAAGTTTGGTGTGCACTGTGGTCTGAATCCACTACTCGATCACAAAACTCAAAAACAACTGACACTGGGTTTCACCAAAATAGCTCCATACAAAGAGATTGTCAACGGATTGATGTCGAAAGTGCAAAAAAAACACCAAACATAATTCGATCAACTGTTGCAAATAGGTGTGCCACGATTCAAGAACAAAAACCAAAGCAACAAGGCAAGGACACAAACTCCAGAGTGTCATGATCCAAGAAAAGCCAAGGTAACAAGGCAAGGACACGAAACCTAAAGAAGTAGGATCAACATCACACCCTCCCATACTATTGAATGGGTGGAGTGATGCTACAAATCTGTATGAGTTGTCAAAACTACTCAAACGATGACAAACTAACACTAGGCACCACCAGAATAGCTCCCCCACAAGATATACTGTCAACATGCCAAAAGTGTCGAAAATATAGATACAAAATCTCTCAACAAACAAGAGAGATACACTACACCTGCTAAAGAAAAATGCTCAAAACAAGAAACATCACAATGCATAAGGTATAGAAAGTGGAGCAAGAGGCCGAATGGTGGAGGAGCCACGCCTGTAGAATCCTCTCAATGAATTCCTATGTTGCCTCCAAAATTGATCAGATATCCACCCCAAATCAACACGGATGGATGAAGAAGATGCCTTGCATATGACTTGGTGCAAAATGCACAATGGGTGCATGTAAAAGAATATCAAAATGTGTGTCAGGTTGATCATGTCTGATAGCTGAAATCTCAGGTTTCTCAATCTGTGAGTGAAGGTGCAGAACTCATGTGTTGCTCATGATCCTCAGAAAGAGTCGAGCGAACAAAAAAGGAGCTCTGTCAATGTGTGATCCCAATGAAGTATCTTCTCGAAAACCAATGTCATGATGAGAATTCCACTTAACATGTGGAATAGAGGAAACAATACCCTGTGAATGTCTATGCCAATGACTCCACTAGTGAGACCCATAGAATGGAGCATGTGAGAATTGAATGCAGTGGTATGCTTCTTAAAAAAGCCATGCAGTTGAGCAAAAGTAGGATACACAACATGTGGTACTGTAATAGGCACAGATGTGGAAGAACATTCAGTAACAAGCCTCATAGGTTTATAAGCATCAAAAGTAGGTTCAGGCTCAAAGACTGGTAGATCAATGTCAGTGGGTACAAGAGCAACAACTGTAAGTGGACTAGGAGCATGGATATGGTTGTCCACAATATGATGGTGATGTTGTAGGCTAGCAAGTTTGTTCTGCAGGGAGTGTATTATTGTATCCTTATTGTGAATGAGTGATTGTAGAAGAGAATTTCACTTCTTGAGCGATCTATTTTCTTCCACAAATTTTACAATATCCTCTTGAAGTCCATATACTTTAGAGAAAAGCATATCATTCTCAGAATCCATGATAGATACAAAATACAACTCCCAGAAGTTTAGGACGTCGGGCTCATCCGAAATTGCGTCCACAATTGATTACAACACTCCTCCATATTTGGCACTTTATAATTATAGTGAAATTCTCAAAATAAATATTTCCAATGGAAAGAGCATGAAAAAACAAGCACTTTTGCAAAAAACGGCACTCAAAACCGAGTTACTGATCAAAAGTTACAAGCTTTTTTAAGATTTTGCTCTGTTATTTATTTTAGTTGCCACTAAAACAAAATAAATTGTTGTTGCCTTCATCACACAAATAAAATTAAAGGGGGCTGAAGTTAAGCACCTACTAGTAGGAGTCAAAATCTTTAAGTCCTCATATGACCATGCCATATGACCAAGGGCTAAGGATTTTAATGGGTGTCTGCACAACTTCCTATTCTGGGGTGTGTCACGTGTTTTTGAGATATGTCACAGCCAACTACCTCTTCATGTAAAAATTACTATTTATGAACTATCGTAGACAATGACCTTAGTTTGCTAAAAATATCAACTTGTGGATTTTCCTGAAATAGTAAAAAAACATGCACATCATCTGTGGACCCATGCCAAAAAATGAAACATCCGAAAAACTTCCTTCGCACAAGCTGAGACAGATACGCCGTAACATAAAATTGCCCTTTGTAGATCTCGAGAAGTCCAACAGACCCAAAAAATAATCCCGCGTTCCCTTTTCTTCCTGACATGAATCCCAAGGTAGACTCATTGTGCTTCCCTGCAATAATACACGAAAACCTAGAAAATGACTACTCTCCATAAATGGTCAAGTTTACAATCGATCTTAGGGTTTTCCCGCCTTTCTGGATCCATTGGAAGCCTCCATTTTGCATAAAAACTCATGACAACAAAATATGACCAAATGCCAAATATATGAATAGTTCAAATGAATTTATTTACAAAATAAAACTTACAGACGGATGTCAACAGCAATCTCCAACTCTGTTACCATGAAAGGAACGATAACCAGATCGTACCAAGCTAAGAACACAGATGGTAATCAAACACCATTATCAATAAGTTGAAAGAAATTCACCAGAATAGCTTTGCATTAATCCTTTGCAAACAAATGAGCAACAATACCATATATTATAATGAAACTCAATACAATACATTGAGAATGGGCCTTGCTTAAATAGGCAAGGAATAACAATCTAAGAACTAGTCAAGGTCATAGATCAAGCCATAAATCAAGGAAATAACTAGTCATCAAAGAACTAGTCAAGATCATAGATTTATGAAGAGAACTAGACATCAAGGATCTAGTCAATACCATAGATCAAGGAAAGAACTAGTCAATACCATAGATCAAGGAAAGAACTATACCTAACAACTAGATAATACCTCCTAATATCTAAATAAGATAAAAGAAATATCCACACACATAAGTGGGTGAGGATAAATACAATAAAGGTAAATAAAGTACCTAGGTGAACATGAGCTAAGGTATATGACCTAGATCCTAACAAATGTCTAGTTCTCTCCTAAATCTATGGTCTTGACTAGTTCTTTGATGACTAGTTATTTCCTTGATTTATGGCTTGATCTACGACCTTTACTAGCTCTTAAATTGTTATTCCTTGCCTATTTAAGCAACACCATTCTCAATGTATTGCATTGAGTTCCATTATAATATATGATCATTACTGCTCATTTGTTTGCAAAGGTTTTTTGTAAACCTGATGTAGCTGGCGAATAGTGGGTTTCATCTTATTAATCGTGAAACGCCATGATTAGCATCATGTATTCTTGGCTTGGTATGATATGGTTAGATCGATGACCTTTCTGGTTATGTGGTGTTGATCCTGTTTCTTCGGGTTTCATGTCCTTACCTTGTTACCTTGGCTTTTCTTGGATTATGACTCTTTGTTGTCTCTTATCTCTTCCTAACTGTTCAGCGAATAGTTATAATGGTGCAAACTAGTTGGGTGGAGGTTACACAGGAACCAACATCCTGCCTAACCTAGCTTTGATTTTACAAGGCTGAGGTGAAAATGAGCTCCAAGAAAAATGGTATCCACCGCAAACTAAATAAATGGAGCCTAGGCCTACATGCAAATGTGCCCAATGGTTGCATCGCAATATACGTGGGGAAATCAATGGTAGAACGAAGGCGGTTCATCATTCCCACCAAGTATTTGAGTCTTCCCTTGTTTAAAACCTTACTTCACATGGCTGAGGAGTTTGGGTTTCATCACCCAGACTGTATCACATTACCCTGCGAAGCACCCCTCTTTCAACAACTGTTGACTGTGCTTGCGAGGGAGGAGGAATGGTTTGATCATAGTTTCAAGGATGTTCTTAATAGGATTCCATCTAATTTCAAGGAATGGGAAAATACCCCAGTGCTGGTTCAGTATTTTCTGGCGTCCATGCGCAGGGAACTCGCCTAAACACTCTATGCTATGTGTATGATGAGGAAACTTATTTCCTTTATTTAAAAATAAAATGTTTTCATGCACGCTGTATATAAAAATCAAATGTAAGTTTTGTTGGATTTTGAATTGTGTTATGGTGGTAAAAGAATGATCTCATGAAATAATTTTTTTAGTCAAAAACAAAAAAAGGGGTGTGGTGTTAGAGTAACGTGTATGTTACCTTAGCTCATGTTCACCTAGGTACTTTATTTACCTTTATTGTATTTATCCTCACCCACTTATGTGTATGCGATATGTGTTTTTCAGTCTTATTTAGTTATTGGAAGGGAGATATTATCTGGTTGTTAGGTATAAGATTCTATTCCTTGATCTATGGTATTGACTAGATCTTTGATGTCTAGTTCTCTCCTAAATCGATGGTCTTGACTAGTTCTTTGATGACTAGTTATTTCCTTGATTTATGGCTTGACTCTACGACCTTGACTGGTTCTTAGATTGTTATTCCTTGCCTAGCTTTAAGCAAGGCCCATTCTCAATGTATTGCATTGAGTGTCCATTATCAATATATGATATTGTCAGTACTTACATTTGTTTGCAAAGGATTTTTATGACATAAAGCTATGTCTGGTGATATATACTTGTCAGTCTTATTGATCGCGGTGTTTGGGATTAGCATATGTGTTCATTGGCTTGGTACGATCTGGTTATCATTCCTTTCATGGATCTCATAACATGCTCACATTATATTTATTTATGCTTTCATATGATTATGTAGGTTGGTCTGGGTTCTATACATAACATAGTAGGGTATATCTAAGGAGATAGTAAGGACTTAGATGATGAGTCTTATTATATGGACTCATGTAGGTTTCCCCATTAAAGTGGAGTTTAAGCCTCATTTTATCTTAGAATATTGTGATAATTTCATCTATATTTTAGTGTTCTATTATTAATGATTGTAGTGCCCACATTTTTATAGCTCAGTTACTTGTTGTTTCCTTACTCATTGACATGTTTTGACAGAGATTTGTTATATTTTGGACATTACATTAGGAGATTTGATCTTATTAGACATGTATGGACATTTAGGCGTATAACGCCAATTTAGCTTGATTACTATGTTGTTTGCATTATCTTATGATGTCATGGATACTAATTGATATGATGTTGTTTTGGAACGTAGTTATATTGATGGATACTCAGTTTGTTGCATGTTGGATTCTATGGATACATGTCATTTTATCATTGTGACTAACTTATGGTGAATTATGTATAGTTGTGCACGTTGTCACACTTTCGATTCCAAAAAGATGAAATGTTAGTCTAGAATTCATTGATATCTTATTTAGTAGTTGATTTATATTTTATCAGATATGTGTACGTTTAATGTGTGCAATGAGTGTGCAGGTGATAGGTCACAAGAGAACGTGGGACTCAGGCCAGCTACACAACTTTACACAAGCAGCCCATGGGCTAAGTCCTAGCCATGTTTATTGCTTGATGCCTTAGTGTTAGAATTATTGTTTTGGGCACCATGGGTGACCCTCATTTGTAATGTAATATGTCTTGTAATTATTAATTTTGCTTAGGGTTTTAGTTTGTGTTATAAACTTGTTTTGGGAAATTAATGACCCCACTTGCATTAAGTTTTGAATTAGATTAATGATGTAATTAATCTATAGGGTTTAGGGTCACATGTGAACCCTTGGGTGGTCCCCACACCCTCTAACCTTGTGCCAAATTTTTCCAAACCCGAAATTGGGTTATTTTGGGCAATTTTTAGGGACCCCTTTTTAGTTTGGGAGTTCCCTTAACACAAAAATGAGCCCTTGGACCCTACCTAATAGGTAGGGGGCTTATTTCCAAGGCTAGAGGGAGTTTTCCCTCCTTTTTTGCCTCTTGTTTGGTCACATCCATGTAAGGGGTGTGGATTAGTGTGCTTGTTAAAAGTTGCACTAGAATTGTTTTGTTATCATTTAGGTAATTTGGGAGAAGAGGGCTAAAAACATTTTACCCTTTCTCTCTTTTGTTTTGGCATATTTGACCTTGAAGGAGGAGAGGGGTGACACATGTCACCCCCTCATTTGTGAGGATTTTTTCTTGCTCCTCTTCAAATTCCCCCTCATGGGAAATGAAGAGGACTTTTTTTTGGAACTTCTTTTTGGATGCTTGTGTGATTGGAGCTAGAGGTTGCTTGAGTCAAGAAGTGGAAAATATTGAAGTTGGAAAACTTTTTGGAGAGATTTCTTTGAGGTAGGTCTCTTAAGCCTTATGGTATGTGTTGTATTCATGCTAGTTTAGATTTGTTTACTTGGAAATGTGGTCATTACATGTGGATTTTTTATTTATTGTTACTTGTATTTTACTCCCTCCATCATATGACATGATGGATTTTTGGAGTTGTGGGGGAAGAGAGAGGGATTTTTCCCTCTCAATCCTCATAGGCTTGATGGAAAAGCCTTGTAGGATTTAGTTATTCCCCTCAAATGGCTTGAGGTGGGGAAGTTGGTTCATTTGGCTTGAACCTCCTTCCCCATTCTTGGTAAGGAAACCCCTTTGGGGTTTGAAAATCCTTCCAAGAAGGATTTGGTGAAAGGGAGGAGAAATAAGGAGGGCTTGAATGAAAATAGGAGAAATAAGGAGGGTATGGAGATCTTGTTTTAATGCAACTATTATTGGTTACAATTTTTGGAGAACTTCTTTCCTCTCTTCCCCATTTGTTTTAGAGGTAGAACTTGGGTTCTCCTCTTTTTCATCTTGTAAAATTTGGAGTCTTGTCTTGGATACTTGTCTTGTTTTCATGTGGATGTATTATTGTTTGTTCACCCTCATTCTTGTGCAAGTTTTGGATAGTTGTCCTCTTTCCCATGGGCTTGGGGGAGGCTAGCATGCATCCCAACTTTGGGAAAGGACATGTAATGATGCCTATGGTTGGGTGGAAAAACAAGCTTCTTCTCCTTGTTTGGATTTCTTGAAGGCATTTGAAGTTGGAATCTCAAAGTTGGAGTTGGAGCATCTTGGCCTGACTTTGTTCTATCATTTTTGTGATGAAGCATTGTAACTCTAAGGATATGGTTTGTGGAAACTAGTATTTCTTGTAAAATCTCCCTTATTTTGTGAATTTGCATTCTTGTAAACTTGAGTCATTATTGATTTGAGCAATCCCTTACCATCCTTGTAAAGGAGCTTTGTATTGTAACTCTTTAATGAGTAGTTCCTTGCATCTTGATGAAGCAAGGCATATAGTTGAACATTGAAAATGAGTCCATTGATAAATGAAATCTTGTGGTAACTCTTCTTTTTGAAATGAAAGTTGATTTTTGAAAGCATGTGTCCTTGAAAAGAAAATTAGTAAATTGGATTGGAAATCTTGCTTGTGTATAGACTAAGTCTGAAAATTTTAAATTTGCCTTGCATTGGAAAGGAAATTTGTTGTTACATTTAGTCTTGGTAATTAATAGTGGAAGAAATAAATGATACATAGGTATTTTCAAATTGAACATTCTTTTGGAAAGTATCATTGATACTAGATATTAAGTTTGAAACTGGTTATAAATATAATATATATATATGAATCTCATATGTTAAAAAATATTAAATGGAAATACTTTCTTTCATGCCATTTTTTTCTTGTGTAATTTTGGTAAAATAAGATTTATTTATGTTCAAATGAAAGTTTGATTCTTTTTGGGAATAATTTAGCCATTTTGATATATTAAGTAAAATAATAAAAGAAAAAACTTGTAGAAATCAAGTATACCTTGGGCTATTTTTAAATAAATGTTCTAGATGTGTGTGTACTAAAACTGTGATTTTAAGTGTGTCATCCTGTGTTGTATGTATTCTATTTATTTATTATATAGGAGTATTTGTGTATATTAATATATATATATTTATTTTTTATCACATATAAAATATTAACATATATTACTTTATTATATATATATATAATATACATATATATATATAATAATATATGTTAAAAACAAAAAACAAAAACAAAATAAAATAAAGGTTAAACAATGGGTTGGGGAGGGCCGAACCCCTCCCCCCATACTACCGGCCTCCTTTTGCCGCAGCCAAACCCCCACTGTGCACGCCCACGCTGTCCCTGCGCCCTGTCCCCCTGTTCCCAACTTCCCCCACCCAACTCGCGGCATCGTGCCCTCCCCCTGCTGCGCCCCTCATGCGTCACCCCTGTCCCCCTGTCCCTACATAGCTCTTCCTCCCAAGATTCACCTCCCTTCACTCCCAAAATAAGGGTTATACAAATAAAACATATATTTCTATAAAAACAATAAGCTTAGCCGTTTTGTATATATATATACAAAAAAAATAAAGAAAAGTGATTTATTTGCATTGTTATGAATCTTCACAAAACCATGCAAATGATACATAGGAAACTCCATAGCTCTCCTCCTGCAAACAATCATGGCTTCAAAAAAAATAAAAATGAAAATACAATGAAAAAAATGAGGAGAAAAAATAGAAAATGAAAGAAAGAAAAAGAGAGGAATTAGGGAAAATTTAGGGAAGAATTTTCAAATCTAGGGTCCAGATTAGATTTGATCCTAGGGCTCAAAATAAACCCAACACACTTTTAAGACATGGGTATTTTTAAATGGGAATGGGAAATAAAGTTTAAATGGGTAAAAAAATAAATTAAAAGGGGATTTTTGTGTGGACAATTTTTTAAAGGGGAAAAATATAATTTTAAAAATGTGTGAAATTTATTTGGAAGCTAAGTAAGTAAAATTGAATTAGGAATTAAATGTGTTTAGGGCTAATAATACATTAAATTTTTGAACATGATTAAAATTAATATAATTAAATAAATGGGGGAACGGTTAAGGTGACAACTGTTAGATTTAGTTCACCTTTATAAAAAAAAATTACCCAACTTTAGTTACACATTTGGTTGTTTTTCTAGTGTCCCGAGGCGAGGCATTACATTTGGTATCAGAGTGGAGGTTTCGCACACGTAGACACTCTGGGTAATCAATCAACATAGTTAACAACATTGGTAATAACATTAAAAAGTAAATAAATAAATAAAATAATTAAACATTTTCTGCAACCATTTAATAACTTCTTCGCTCACCTCGTGCACAGGATGGCACCCAAGAGGGGATGATCAGCTAGAGGCTTGGGGCATAGTGCACCTACGTGGGAGCCGCCGGCACCTGAATTTGGGCCTCAGATATTAGAGGTCCTGCAATAGCTGATAGGCATTGTGGAGCAGTGTCTTCCACCACCGCAGGAGGTCGAGAGAGGAGATTCCATTAGGAGATGAGGAGCCGATAGGTGAGGACGCACATTCAGAGCCACCAGAGCATGATACACCGAGGCAGGAGAGGTCACGTAGCCCTTCTATTCATCACGAGAGGGTAGCCTCGTACCGTCGTAGCCGCTCACATAGTCTCGAGGGACCATTTGGGGATAGGCGACCCCTTTCACCTGTTGGACTACATCGCCAAGATTGAGATACAGGAAGTGTGATCAGGGATCTTCTTCATTTGCAGCCACCCACCTACACTGGCTCTATAGATGGCTTTGGGGCTGAGTCATGGCTCCTTAGCTTGGATAGTTGCTTTGGCTTGCACTCTTACGAGAGCAACGTCAAGGCAAGGTTCGCCATACACCTCCTCCGAGACGCAGCAGATTTTGGTGGAGGAATGAGGAGTGGAAGCTCCATCTGACTTGAGAGACAATGACCTGGGAGATGTTCAAGGAGTGATTCAGGTCTCGTTATATGTCAGAGCATTTCGTGTAGAAGAGGATTGATGAGTTTCATGACTTACGACAGGGATCTGACACAGTAGCGCAGTATGAGAGTAGGTTCCTAGATCTTCTGCAGTATGTGGATTACCTATAAGATGAGAAATTGTAGGTTAACAAGTTTATTCGAGGCCTTAATGCAGATATAGTAGGAGCAGTTAGGATGTTATCTCCTCCCACACTTGAGAAGGCTCGTTGAGAAGGCCTACTTAGCTGAGGAGAATAGGACCAAGGCACAGGAGCACCGAGATAGAAACAAGAGCAAGTTTCAGGAGAGGATACATGGGCCTTTCAGAGTTAGAGGTCATGGGGTATAGCACCACCCCCTAGAGGAGGATTCTGGCCTCCGCCAGCAGCCACGAGGGCTCCACCGCACCCGCAGCGACAGACACAATAGCAGGGCCACCCGTAGCAGGGGGCTAGATAGACACAGGGTTTTCAGAGAGGTGGTTCTAGAGGTAGTTTTGGTGGAGCCAGGGAATAGGAGGTAGGGTACTCAGCAGGTACAGCCATCTCGCACGTAGCAGTCTGCTAGGGTTGGACCAGCAGGATCAGTACACCAGAGTACAGGAGGGACCCCATCTCATAGGGGTACAGGAGGATGTTTCATTTGTGGATCTCCTGATCACTATGTGTATGTGCCCACACAAACCCAATACCATGGATGCTCAGAGAGCCACTAGATCTGAGAAGATGGTGGGTGATGTGGGATGTGCCCATCGTGTATATGCAGCGGTTGACAACCACCAGGTCGAGCATCAGGCCATAGTCATTGAGATGACAGGTACTATCAGGGGTATTTCTGTCTCAGTACTTTTTGATTCAGGTGCTTCAGATTCTTTTATATCACCTTCTATAGTGGACCAGTGTGGGCTAGTGGTGGCTAGGCAACCAGATAGTTGGCAGGTTGAGTTGGCCTCTGGGGCTCAAACTCACCGTGGACTTGTATGTGGAGAGTTACGTACTTGATTTAGGAGTCTTCTCCACTACACTTGACCTCCGAGTTATTCCTCTAGGATCATATCAGGTAGTTTTGGGTATGGATTGGCTCGAGGCTCATCGAGCTAAGGTGGATTGCAGAAATAAGGTCATTGAGTGTCAGGATGATCTTGGGAGTGCAGTTGTGATTTCAGGGATGAAGAGACCTATCTCCTTGCACATGATTTCGGCTAAGCAACTCAAGTGAAGCATGCGTAAGGGTTGTCAATTTTTTACTATCACCATCAGTGACCGATCAGAGAGCACTCCAGAGCATTCACCCTTAGATGATCATGTAGTTTTGAGGGAGTATGCCGATGTGTTTCTAGGTGAGCTTCCAAGGTTACCACCCCATAGAGAGGTGGATTTCACCATTGATTTAGTACCTGGATCTGCACCAGTTTCTAGGGCACCCTATCGGATGATGACTCTAGAGCTTCATGAGCTCAAGATTTAGTTAGAGGAGTTGTTAGATAAGGGTCTCATTCACCCTAGTGTATCTCCTTGGGGAGCGCCAGTCATATTTGTGAAGAAGAAGGATGGTTCTCTCAGGCTTTGTGTTGACTTTAGGCAGCTCAACAAGTCACAATAAAGAACCGTTATCCGCTCCCTAGGATTGATGACTTGTTTGATCAGATGCGGGGAGCGAGAGTATTCTCCAAAATCAATCTCAAGTTAGGGTACCATCAGTTGCGGATATCAGATGCAGACATTCATAAGACAACGTTTCGCACACGTTATGGGCATTATGAGTTCACAGTTGTTCCATTTGGTTTGACTAATGCCCCAGCTATCTTCATGAGCCTCATGAATGGAGTATTCAAGAAATTTCTGGATCACTTTGTCTTAGTGTTCCTTGATGACATATTGATTTATTCTCATTCTGAGGAGGAACACGAGGAGCATTTGAGACAGGTACTTTAGGTTTTGAGAGATCAGAAGTTGTATGGGAACTTGGAAAAATGTAGCTTCTTTCAGACAGAGATTCAGTACTTGGGTCATATCATATCAGGTGAGGGTATCTCAGTAGATCCCTCTAAGATACAGGCTATCATGGACTGGCCAGCACCCACATCAGTTACTGAGGTGAGGAGTTTCATGGGTTTAGCAGGGTATTACCGCAGGTTCGTACAGGACTTTTCTAGGATTGCTCACCCTATCACTTCTCTTCAGAGAAAAGGGAAGAAGTTTGATTGGTCAGAAAAGTGTGAGCAGGCCTTTCAGTTGCTTAAGGAAAGGTTAACCACGGTGCCCATCTTAGCAGTTCCAGACCCGATAGAGGATTTTGTTGTTTGTACTGATGCATCACTAGAGGGTTTGGGAGTAGTTCTTATGCAGGAGTGTTGGGTTATTGCCTTTGAGTCTCGTAAGCTCAAGGAATACGAGCTTAATTACCCTACTCATGACTTGGAGCTTGCAGCAGTTGTTCATGCACTTGTGCATTGGTGACATTTCCTTTTGGGTAGACCTTTCATTTTGAGGACAGATCATCGTAGCTTGCAGCATATCTTCTCACAGCCAAACCTCAACGCTCGTCAACGGTGTTGGATGGAGTTCCTATGTGAGTATGACATGGAGGTGTAGTATATCAAAGGAAAGGAAAATGTTGTTGCAGATGCACTTAGTAGATGATGACATGTGCTTGCTTCATTGACACTTCAGTCAGATTTGAGAGGCAGGATTCTTGAGCACCTTCTAGAGGATAGGTTTTATGAGGGAGCTAGACAGATGTTGGAGTCTCAGGGTTCATTAGAGGGAAGATATTTTGGGTGTGTTTTAAAGACAAATGGTTTACTTCGGTTCCATAGGTGCATCTATGTGCCTAAGGCCGGTGATCTACGTAGCTTCATCCTCATAGAGGCTCATCGAGCCCCATATGCAGCACATCTAGGAGTGAAGAAAATGCATGCTGATATGAGGGAGTTATATTATTGGCCAGGTCTTCGACGGGACATAGTAGATTTTGTTGCACATTGCCTTGAGTGTCAGTAGGGTTAAGGAAGAGCATTCTCATCCCGCAGGACTTTTACATCCTCATGATATTCCTGAGTGGAAATGGGATGTGATCTCCATGGATTTCATAGTCAGACTTCCTATGTCCTCTTATCATCATGATGCCATTATGGTCACCGTGGATAAGTTGACCAAGGTTGCGCACTTTTCGCCAACCAAGGTCACCTATAATGCACAGGCCATCGCCAAAGTATTTATGGAGGACATTGTTAGGTTGCATGGGATTCCGAAGACCATCATCAATGACAGGGATACCATCTACACTTCAGTTTTCTAGACTTCCTTTCAGACTGCTCTGGGTACTCAGATTAATTTTAGTTCAGCTTATCATGCAGAGACAGATGGACAGACAGAGAGAGTTAATCAGGTACTGGAGGACATGTTGAGGATGTATGTGATGGACTAGCAGAAGAAATGGGAAGATTATTTGCATTTAGTTGAGTTTTCTTACAACAATAGCTATCATAGTTCCATTGGTATGGCTCCTTACTAGGCTTTGTATGGACAACCATGTAGGACACCTTTGAGTTGGGATAGACTAGATGACAGGATTATTTTGGGACCAGCATATCTACAGGATTTAGAGCAGCATGTTGTTCTGATTAGAAATCACCTTGAGCAGGCTAGAGCATGCCAGAAGGTGTATGCAGACACCAAGAGGATTGATCGTCACTTCTCAGTGGGTGACAAGGTCTTCTTGAGAGTTCGTCCGCATAAGAGCCCAATCCGCTATGGAAAGGGTTCTAAGCTATCACCTTGTTTTTTGGGGCCTTTTGATATTTTAGAGGTCATCGGTCCAGTTGCCTATCGCCTAGCTTTGCCACCATGCCTTGCATGGGCCCACGATGTATTTCATGTTTATGTACTACGTAGATATGTACCAGATGTTTCTCATGTTTTGGATTGGTCAGCATTACAGGTAGAGGATGGAGGACAGTGGAGACTGGAGCCCATACGCATACTGGAGCACCAGAGGTTGGCCCTTTGGGGTCGAGACTTGGACCAGGTTAGAGTGCAGTGGGACCGATACGACGAGACAATAGCTACCTGGGAGGATGCGACACCTTTGAGGGCTAGATATCCCTATCTCTTTCAGTGACTTCCAGGAGGAAGTCTAATTTTAGTAGAGGGGGATGTAGTGCCCACATTTTTATAGATCAGTTACTTGTTGCTCATTACTCATAGACATGTTTTGACATAGATTTGTTATATTTTTGACATTACATTAGGAGATTTGATCTGATTAGGCATGTATGGACATTTAGGCATATAGCACCGATTTAGCTTGATTACTATGTTGTTTGCATTATCTTATGATGTCATGGATACTAATTGATATGATGTTGTTTTGGGACGTAGTTATATTGATGGATACTCAGTTTGTTGCATGTTGGATTCTATGGATACATGTCATTTTATCATTGTGACTAACTTATGGTGAATTATGTATAGTTGTGCACGTTGTCGCACTTTCGATTCCAGAAAGATGAAATGTTAGTCTAGAATTCATTGATATCTTATTTAGTAGTTGATTTATATTTTATCGGACAGGTGCATTTAATGTGTGCAATGAGTGTGTAGGTGATAGGTCACAGGAGAACGTGGGACTCAGGCCAGCTACGCAACTTTGCACAAGCAACCCACAGGCTAAGCCCTAGCCATGTTTATTGCTTGAGGCCTTAGCGTTAGAATTATTGTTTTGGGCACCATGGGTGACCCTCATTTGTAATGTAATATGTCTTGTAATTATTAATTTTTCTTAGGGTGTTCTAGTTGTGTTGTAAACTTGTTTTGGGAATTAATGACCCCACTTGCATTAAGTTTTGAATTAGATTAATGATGTAATTAATCTAGAGGGTTTAGGGTCACATGTGAACCCTTGGGTGGTCCCCACACCCTCTAACCTTGTGCCAAACTTTTCCAAACCCGAAATTGGGTTATTTTGGGCATTTTTAGGGACCCCTTTTTAGTTTGGGAGTTCCCTTAACATAAAAATGAGCCCTTGGACCCTACCTAATAGGTAGGGGGATTATTTCCAAGGCTAGAGGGAGTTTTCCCTCCCTTTTTGCCTCTTGTTTGGTCACATCCATGTAAGGGGTATGGATTAGTGTGCTTGTTAAAAGTTGCACAAGAATTGTTTTGTTATCATTTAGAGTAATTTGGGAGAAGAGGGCTAAAAGGAATTTTACCCTTTCTCTCTTTTGTTTTGGCATCTTTGACCTTGAAGGAGGAGAGGGGTGACACATGTCACCCCCTCATTTGTGAGGATTTTTTCTTGCTCCTCTTCAAATTCCCCCTCATGGGAAAAGAAGAGAACTTTTTGTTTTGGAGCTTTTGCTTGGATGCTTGTGGATTTGGAGCTAGAGTTTGCTTGAGTCAAGAAGTGGAAAAGATTGAAGTTGGAAAGATTTTTGGAGAGCTTTCTTTGAGGTAGGTATCTTAATCCTTATTGTATGTGTTGTATTCATGCTAGTTGTTAGATTTTTTTACTTGGAAATGTGGTTGTTGCATGTGGATTTTTTATTTATTGTTACTTGTATTTGCTCCCTCCATCATATGGCATGATGGAGTTTTGGAGTTGTGGGGGAAGAGAGAGGGATTTTTCCCTCTCAATCCTCATAGGCTTGATGGGCAAGCCTTGTAGGATTTAGTTATTCCCCTCAAATTGGTTGAGGTGGGGAAGTTGGTTCATTTGGCTTGAACCTCCTTCCCCATTCTTGGTAAGGAAACCCCTTTGTGGTTTGAAAATCCTTCCAAGAAGGATTTGGTGAAAGGGAGGAGAAATAAGGAGGGCATGGAGAAAATCTTGTTTTAATGCAACTATTGTTGGTTACAATTTTGGAGAACTTCTCTCCTCTCTTCCCCATTTGTTTTAGAGGTAGAATTTGGGTTCTCCTCTTTTTTATCTTGTAAAATTTGGAGTCTTGTTGATACTTTTCTTGTGCTTCATGTGGATGCATCATTATTTGTTCACCCTCATTCTTGTGCAAGTTATGGTTAGTTGTCCTCTTTCCCATGGGTTTGGGGGAGGCTAGCATGCATCCCAACCTTGGGAAAGGCATGTAATGATGCCTATGGTTGGGTGGAAAAACAAGCTTCTTCTCCTTTTTTGGGCTCCTTGAAGGCATTTGAAGTTGGAAGTTTTGTGGTAGTTGGAGTTGTGACTTCTTGATCTCCCTTGTAACTCTAAGGATATGACTTTGTGGAAACTAGTATTTCTTGTAAAACCCTTATTTTGTAATTTGCATTCTTGTAAACTTGAGTCATTATTGATTTAGCAATCTCCTTAACATCTTGTAAGAGGCTTGTAACTCATTTAATGAGTAGTTATGCACTTTGTGAAAAACATATTAAACATTGAAAATGAGTCCATTGTAAATGAAATTTGTGGTAACTCTTCTTTTTGAATTGAGAAGTTGATTTTTGAAAGCATGTTCCTTCAAAATAAAATATAATAAATTATTGGAGATCTTGCTTGTGTATGCAAATATGAAAACTTTAAATTTTCCTTGCATTGGAAAGGAAATTTGTTGTTACATGAAGTTTGGTAATTAATAGTGTAAGAAAATATTATCATTTTGAAATTGAACATCTTTTTGGAAAGTATCATTGATCTAGATATTAAGTGAAACTAGTTTTAAAAATATATATAGATATATATATATTTTTACCACTATGTGTTGTTAGAAATCTGATTTATTTATGTTAAAAGGAAAGTGGATTTATTGGGAATAATGCCATTTTGATATTTTCCAAAAGAATAATAAAATAAATTAAACTTGTATGAATCAAGTTTTCTTGGGTTATTTTTTGAAAATAAATGTTACAGATTTGTATATTAAAACTGTGATTTTAAGTGTATCATCCTTAGTTGTATTATTCTTTTATCTTATTATATAGGAGTATACAGTTGTATATTATATATATATATATATATATATATTATATATTATTATATAAATATATATATATATATATATATATATATATATATACTTATATATATTACTTATATATATATATAAATATATGTTATAAGTTTTAATAAAAACAAAAAAAAATTAGGTTTGTGTTAGGGGAGGGTCGGACCCCTCCCCCCACCCGACTCCGCCGCCATGGCTGCTGCGCAGCCCACGCTACACCTCCCCGCACCCTGTCCCTCTCCCCTCGTGGCCTGTTCCCCCTGCCACCCTCCATGGTACCCCTGCCTTGTCCCCCTGTCACCCTCTGCACCACCCCTGCCCCTGTCCCTGCCGCTCCTCCTCTCTCTTTCACACAAAAAAGGGTTATATAAATAAATATATATTTCTCCAAAAAAAAATTAGCCATTTATATTATATATATATATATATATATATATATATTTCGATTTATTTTCATATATATAAATGCAGAAAACCAAGAAAATGATAGAAAGGAAACTTGAGATCTCCTCTTGAACAATCTTGGATTTTTTCTTAACCTGCACATTCAAATGAAAACAAAAAATAAAATGAGAAGAGGAAATAGAAAAGAAGAGAAACCAAAGAGATAATTAGGGCAAACTTTAGGGCATTTTCAAAACCAAGGGTCAAGATCAGATTTGATCCAAGGGCTCACAAATAACCTGTTCACTTTTAAGACATGGGTATTTTTAAATTTAAGTGGGAAATAAATTTTAGTGTATGTGCATGTAAAGAAAATAAATTAAAAGGGGATGTGTGGACAATGTTTTAAAGGGGAAAATAAATTTTAAAGAGATGTGTGTATTTATTTGGTAACTTTAGTAAGTCTAATTGAATTAGGTAATTAATTTGTTTAGGGATAATAATACATTTGATTTTTGAACATGATTAAATTATTATAATTAAATAACATGGGGGAAGATGGATTAAGCAACTAAAACTGTAGTAGATTTAGTTCACCTTTAAAAATAAAAATTACCCAATATATTAGTTGCACATTTGTATGGTTTTTCCGTGTCCCAAGGTGGGGCATTACAAGTACATGTTTTTCAATCCTAAGGATATCTAATCAATGATATAAATAGGTACAATAAGTGAAGTTGATATTAGCTATCTCACCACACTAATCCATGCATTCATCTCAGAAGGAGCCATATATTTTTTCCATGTGATACGAGGGATTTATGATGAATAAACATACTTGAACCCAAAAAATGACACTCTTTCTTGAGAGAGATGTTAGGTAATTAGAATATAGGGATCCCACACCACACACACACACACATAGATATATATATATATATATATATATATATATATATATATATATATATATATATATATATATATGGGTCCTTACCACATATCTATATTGAGGATAGGGTTGGGGAATAATGAGTAAATGTAGGGGTGCATACATCTGGGCCAAACACTAGATACAGAGATAAGGGTGTGGGAGTTCTAACTGACTATATAAAATTCATAACCACTCTCCCTTGATTCTTTTAACTTATCATAGGTACTTTAGGGATAGTAAGTTTATGAATCCTAAGAGATTTTATCAATTGAGTTGTTTTGCACCATATGATGATAGGAAGGGGATGAGCACATGTGATATATCAATTGGTTCACAATGTTTATCCATATAGAGATAGGGGTCCTCCCACTTCTCTAATTGGTGCCAAGTTTGAAATTTGGTCCACAATTCACTTTAGTGACCATGAATCAACTCTATGATGCTTGTTTGTTTTTTACTAAAATGATATCCTCAATTTTTAGATAGATAATTACTCCTTAAATGGGATTCTTGTCCTATGAAAAAAATGAGGTGATTTTAATGTGCCTCCTCCTTAAGGTTTTATCACACTACTAGGTGTTGAATGAGTGTTTAAGAACACTACCAAAGGAATGACATCAATTGAACTGAGATGATTGCTCATTCTTGGAAACAAGGTACTCCGTATGAAGATCATTACCTCACCTTTGCTAGCTCTATTATCCTCCTTTCATGAAATCAAGTTCATGTTTCTCATACACGTATTTGCTCATATGTCTCTCATGGAGATAGATGATTCCTTAATACTTCACACATGGTGGTCTTGGATACCTCGATGGCATGACTAACTTATTTTAGCTTGTTCCTTGGAGATATTTGGGTACAATGATAGAGTCGGGATATGATGATCATCAAGTAAATCCTTGAGCTCCACACTTCACCTTTTAACATGATGAATCCTTCACAATTCACATTCTTGAACAAGATGACACCTGGGTGGAAGCATGTTTATGGTACCTGGACACCTTTTTTTCTCAATTTTCTCTTCATAGAAATGGGTTTCCACCTTTAGATAAGGGGGATGAATCCTTGAATGAAAATTGAGGATTAGTTATATTTTCTTGGAATACATATTTCACTGAAACACTGAAAATAATTTTATGATCAATGAAACTATCCTAAAAATCTAATTCTACCTGCAAGTCAAAATTTAGGTCATATTTCATTTTAAAATGAGATGGGAAGTTGTAGAGTTTTTAAGTACCTCAAGATGTATTTGAGACTTGATTCAATTTTTATTATTTTACCTTGAATTTTATTCTAATATATTTCTAATTCCTATTTTTTGCATCCTAACTCTTTCCAAAACTCCTGGAATGATTTGGAGAAGTTAGCTTTCACTGTTTTAGCTTTCATTCCATGCACCTGAAAACCCAGTCTTAAAGAGATTGCTCCTGAATGAGGCTTTCTTTCCTAAACTTTCCTAAATTTCCTTAGAAATTTTCAAGGCTCTCTTACATCACCCTTATATTACCTATATTTTCCTTGAACACTTCTGGAGGGTATTCAATTAGCTACAAAATGCCCAAAAATGTCCTTTTAGGCCTCTGGAGGAAGTAGTCTCTCATCGAAATTGAATGAGTTGATAAATCACCTTAGAAATTATTCCTTACACACTAAAACATATTAAATGATATTTTTATGAGTTTCCTCTAAGATGGGATAAAGGTTTAACTCGGGGTATGCTGGCCAAAGAAAGGATGCACAATAACTGAGAATCTTAATTTTCAATTAAGGGCTTAGTTGTCACGCTTCAAAATTTTCATTTTTCATGATAGTTATTTTGGCCATTATATAGCTAATCAAACACCCTTTGGGCGAGATCAGGAAATATCATAAGTATATAGAGGTGATGTCAGGTAATATTTGAAGTGTTGGAGATAATTTAGGAATATTCAGGAAATGTTTTCTCATTCAAGGACAATTTGCTCAATAGTGCATTTTCTAGGTGTAGGGAACAAACACTCTAATGGTGAAACTTGACTTCTCCAGATGATTTTGGGAGCTTCGTAAGGATTTGGGAGGAAAAAAATAGGAATTGGAACTATATGTGAGTGCTATAAATGTTGGAAACATCAATTTTTCTCCAAGGATTGAAGGTTTCATGAAGCATTTCAAAATAATGTAGTTGTCCCTTTTGGTTCTAGAAAAAAGTAGGTATAATTGTTTTTAGATTTAGGCATATTCAAGTCTTGAAAGTTATTCCATTAATATTAGATTTTGTTATTCCATTGATATTAGGATGTTTCCACTCATGATTAGGAAAGTGAGTGAAATGTGAGACTCAAGGAGTGAGTTGATGATCTCCATATCCTGACTCCGCATTATGTCCAAACCTTTTTTTAAGGAAAAATTTATGATGAGCTATTCCAAGCTACCAAGCATCTAATACCATCATATATGAATGAATGATAAATCCTATAAGGATACTTTTACACACACATTAAATTTTTTTCTTCTTCTCTACTAAAGGTTTAAAAACCATTCTTGTAATAAAAAATCCATTTCTACGTGGGAACACCAACTTCTCACAATAAATTTCTAGGACTAAGCCTTATGGTAAAAGAAATATTCATAACAAGGTTTTATCACAAAAATAGATTCTTAGAGTATTATAAATTAATGTATACATGATTCAAGCCTTCCAAAACATCATCCATACATTGGATCAAGGAGAGTGGTAGTTTACCCTATTTGATTCATATTAACTTAATTACAATGATGTGATGAGATTTAGGGATTAGATGGTATCAATAACATCATGAGCAATAAATAAAATGAGACTGTATGATGTGTTTTTGGGTTTTATGGACTGTATCTACATAGTTATCTATAAAAAATCGTTATATGAGTGAAGTAGCCTCCTAGAATGATGATTTTTTGTAGCCATGTAAGGTACATTAGGAGAAGAAGTGTTAAAAACTTCATGAATGGACCACTGAGATCAATGAATAATTCTATATTTCACTTGAACCAATACATAAAACACTTCCATTATTTTCTGACCCTCATGTACTTGATGAGAACTTGAAAGAATTTCCTACACAATGTAACCATGATTATCCTTTCACTTGGTAATCAGAATGACTAATGAAATGTGAGACCAAAAACCTTCTGACCTTGATATGGGTGATGGTAGGATATTGAATGAAGATTGCTTTATTATTTTGATCAACCCATCCAATGAGATGAGAAACAGACTGAGACAAAAATATAATTTGAGACAAAAATTAGGAAATGAGAGGGCTTCCTTTCTACTTGATTCTTAATTCAATTTCCAATCCTCCGTAAGCATGAATTTTTATTTGCCATTCCTATAAGGAAATCTCTAGAGAGACGCTCACCACATAGTCATAGGTGGATATTTAAAAATGTTGAGAAGTACCTCTTGGAATGAGAAATTTAATATATAAACTTTTGTTTCCCAAGGATGAGGATCTCATCAGGATGGGGGATAATTACGTGAGTTGAAAACACCTTCCTAACACCCATGTTGTGTTTTTGTGTCCCCTATATCCCCTTGTTCTTGCAAAAAAGGGACAAGGGGACATCAGACCTCCAAAAGGTCACCATGGGTCCATTCATCATGAAAAAGTGGTAAAAATTGAGATAACATGAGTTGAAATCATGTTTGTAATAGATCAAGTGATGACTTAAGTGACACAAATGTTTTTAACTTCAAAATTAACTTCCCTAACCAAGATGTCACCTTTGTGGAAGCATGCTTATAGTATCTAGGCGCCTATTTGCTTGATTGGTCCTCGTGGAAATAGGTTTCCTCCTCCAAATGGAAGGTTTGATCCCTAAATAAGACTTGAAGGAATGTTTCAGGGTTATATCCATGTTCTTGACCTCCAAATTCATTGAAGCAATGTGAAATCAACTCCTTGAATGGATATCTATTTTTAGAAACTAAGCTTGAAGTTTTCTCCACGGAAGCTTATGAAAATGGTTTGGGGTCAAAATATTATATGATTTTGAATCAAAATCACATTTAAATATCAATAAAATCATTTCCAAAATTAATTTCTTCCTTAAACTCAATATTTGGGACCTATTCCTTCTTAAACTAAAAGGGGCAACTGAAGAAGTTTGAAATATATCAGGAAATAATTATGCCTTAGATTAAATTTGATATTGCCCATTTTTATAGGATTCTAATAGATTTTTGATGCATTTTTTCCCCCTATTAACTCATTTGGGAACTCCTAGAATCTTCCAAAGAACACAACATTCACTGTTGAAGCTCTCGTTTCATACACCCTGAATACCCATTGTTGAACAGATGGATCCTGGTTGAAATTTTCTTTCCTAAATTTTCTTGAATTGATTCAAAAACCTTAAATGATATCCAAAATAACCCTCAGATGATTTATAATTTCTCTGAAGATTGTCGGAGGGTGTTTACCAGTTGAAAAATGGAAAAAATGGCCTTTTTAGGCCTCTTAAGGAAGTTGTCTTTCACTGAATCTTACTGAATTAATTTATCACTTTGGGTAGTCATCCCTGCACACTAAAAAGACTTGAAAATTTTGTTAGGACTTTCCTATAATTTGAGGTGAAGGTTTAATTGAACATAGGTTGGGTATAGGAAAGATGCACAATGACTAAGAAACCCATTTTCAATTAGGGGCTTGGTTTTCATGCTTAAGATTTTCAATTTTTCATGTTAGATATTTTACATGATAACAATGAATTTGGAATCAAAATTACCCCCTAATTATATCATGCATTACATTTTTATTTTATTATTTCAATAAAATAATAAATATTAATTAAATTGAGCCATCTGAAACTTATTGGAACTATATAATTTGATTTTTTACTTCATCTAGGACTAAATAAAATGTATGCATGAATTAATCAGTCAATTCGATTGAAATTGAATCTATACAATTTGTGATGCATGAGATCATGAGAGAATTGAATTTCTTACATAATTTTTACTATATTAGTTAAGTACATGGGCATACACAAGGATAGTGAGAAGGAAAATGGAGAAAGGAACTTGTACAACACAAAAATATGGTGATGGTGATGATTGCACAAGGATTTCACGAATGCCTTGTGCAATAGTTGAATTGTATAATGCACTTTGATTACAAAAGTGAAAGAATACAATGTGTGCATGAAGTGATTAGAGTCTACCATTTGAGGGGATAGAGTGAAAAGGAGATCTAAACAATGGATATAACAAGATTTACAAGGAAAAAAATCAAATTTAGTCATGTTCAACACCATTATATAGCCAATATGAACCATTGTATTAAATAATGTAAAACATAGAAGCTTCATCCATTACAAGAATATCTCCATGAGTCATACGCGTGATAAAACCAACATCGTAACTCTACAAATTGACACCCACAAAACCATGCAAATCAATACACATATATAGGGGTGGGGACTTGCACTTCATCGCCCATGCACTATCTCAAAATAGGCGACATGATAATAATAGCCATGTGCCTTTACAGAACATGTAAGTATTCTAACAATAGAATTCCTATAGATAACTCAAAGAAGAAATCCTATTATTCAACTAAACCATGCATGGCACTCGAATTGATGCTTGCTCCTAAAATATCATTGCTTGCACCTCAAGTCTTCCTGTATTTGTGTTCCCAACACGCTAACTCCATAAATAGCCTTCACAATAAAAGTGGCTGAGTCCATATCCTGGGCGCTTCAGCTATACTGTAGCGTCACACACTCTTCCAGCACCCTACATTCACGTGCCCAACACTTAGCCCCTTTTTATCCATCCAACATTACCCCACACTAAAATGGATTGCCACCCTGGAAATGGGTAATCAACGCATCTCTCCAAATAATATAGGATAAGAAAAATGAATGAAGAATAAAGAATAAAAAATGCGAAGTCCTCTACTTTGTACCCTCTTCTTTGGCTAGTAAAATAAAATCTAGATATTCACTTTGAATTTCCCCTCAAATTCATATCAATCCTTAAGTGTTGCATTTGTTTTATTAGGGATGTCTACAACTATACCCTCTGGCTCATCTAGATTCATGTTTCCATCCTCACTCTTCAAAATTCTAAGAATGTTAGCTATACATGAGACCATTACTTCCAGGACATCCATCTTCGTAGTAATGATATTTTCGATGCTCTTTATTCATTCCATGTGTTATTTCCTTGCAGCATCTAGTGCGTCACACTTAATTTCTACTAGGGTAACTTGTTCTGTGTGCCTGAGTGTTTCATCCTTTTCTGCTTGCAAAACTTCATTTTCTTCTACTTTCGTTCTTTCCTAAACTAAGTTATCAGGAGTTGTACACATGGCCAACACTGAATCTTGATTCTTCATTTCATCCCGCAAGGCTTGCAAAATAGCCTCATAGTTGGATATCTTCCTTGCAATGGAAGCCTTGACCCTGGATGATTTTTCTACAACATCATTTTGTTTAGGGAGGCATATTGGTTCATCCTATAAAAAAAACCAAATTTTCATATGGAGGTAATGTAGTTCTGAATTGAAATCCTTGGGAACCTTCTCCTTAAAATCAAGCCTTTTTTGCAAGATTTCATCGGCAATCTTCTCAGCCATCTTTTTGACATTCTGTGCCTTGACCACTACATTATCCCACTCCTAGGTAAGTCATTTGATTTCTCTGTCCTTATATTTCTTATCATCCAAGAGCACCCGTATTGTTGTTTCTTTATCAATATTATGACATGCTACTTCAATGGACACTTTAACTAATGCGTTACTCACCTTTTCCTCAAAAAATTATGTGGGTTTGATGGTCATATAGCATGTATGTGGCACCTTCCTCATCTTCTTTGAGCTGCATGCCTCCTCGCAGACATCAAATTCAGCCTCATCCATGTGATTCTTCATGCACCAAGATAATTACTCAGGAGTGCGCATATTGGCCGTCTCTGGGTCCATCCAATCCCATCCATATAATTTTATATTAGGTAGGGTTCTCTAGAAGCGGGTGTGAATGATTTTATCTTGGTCATCCAAGTAGTACAACTTTTAAGTTCCTATTGCCTCTTCATCATTATACCCACATGTGTGTTTTCTAATGTCCTCATGAAAATACGCACCCTCTTCTTGATGTACTGCCATGCCTACATCCTACTACACAGTGCCTCTAAAATTTTGATTTACTTCTTCTTCACCCTATTCTTCCTTCGGTGTGGGCTGTACTAAAACTTGTGTGTCTCCATCGGTGCTGCTCTTTCCTTCACCTGACCACTGTTCATGAACACTTATGCTTGGGTCTATAGTCTCATAGACCACGTTCTCTCCAATATTCTCATCCTCATAAATTTCCACATTGGGGTTGGCCTCTACTCTATGCCCTCCCATACTTGGAGCGGCCTCCTCTTTCTACGCACTTGGCTATGGGAACTCCTCCTCATTGTCCCTTATAGGTATATATTTCCTGCACTTTCTTCTTTCTTCTTCCTCATTATTCACAGGAGTTATGCGTAGTGATATTCTTACCAGATGAAAATTCCCTTTGCCAGTGTCTCTAGATGTACGCCTTCTTCGTAGAAATATTATGGTATGCATAACTTCAGAGTTTTCCTCTAGTTCCTCCTTCTCCAGGATGTTCTCCAACTCTGTAGCCATTGGGTTTTCTTTATTTTGGGGTGCAGAGGAAACTTACCTTGATGTTCCCACAATCTACCACTTTTTCGGTGGTCATGGGAGTGTCATAACCATACCCTTTATCACCTTTCCATCCTTGAAACTTGGCCTTAGATAAATGTACACGTGTGTTGGTTCAATTCATCCTACAACTAGACTCTTTGGTGTGATGTCCACATTTCCCGATTCCATGGTTTCTACATAGGCCTCTTTCCCTAGCCATACATAAGTCTTACATAGAATGTGGATATCTGAGTCTACTTTATCTGCATTAAACTGGAGCTTATCTATGTCATGGAACCTATTCATTAACTCCTTGAAGTATGTGGCAATAAAATTAAAGGGAAACTTACACCATCGGCTCTTACCTTCCGAATGCATATGTAAGCACTCCAAGCTGAAGTGCTGGTAGAATGAAAACTCAAATTCTCCATTCAATACTTTGGGTAGCTCATGTGGAATACGCCATTCTCCTTTAAATTTTGTGTGCAGCCTCCTGAACCACTTTCCCAAGCACTCCTTATACGCGTTAGAAACAGTTCCGCGTAGAGTGTATTTGGGAAATTTCTTCAATGGAGATTTATTCTCCAACAGAAACTTCCAGATGCTCTCCCTTGGTCTGTCGGGTACGTTAATTTCATTAAATATAATCAACAACAAGATGGCAACCTAAGTTATCTTCTCACCTTTATCTTCCTGGACACACACCTCATTTACTAAAATTTCTGCAATGTACCTAGAAATGTTGTAATATGTCTTGTTGACCATTTTGTGCACTATATGAAACCAACTCATATTTACATTGTTCCACCATTCAGTGGCACCCAACTTGCTTCCTGTCAAGTGTGCTAAAAATCTGGTGGCCATTTCTGCGATGTTCGTTCCTTTGAAGGCTCGACCCCCCCTTCTTATTTTGATTTAGGGTGGTTGTGGCATAGATTCCCTCATCATCTGATAGATCACTGATGATCTCTAAGTCTGAGTCGCACACCCTTTCACCTTTACAATCATATTGGAGATGATCCTCATTCTCCTACCCACGAAGTAGAAAAATTCCTCCTGCACGTGTGACACGAGCCAATGGTACAATTGCTCAGGATTTCCAAAATAGGGCAACTCCAGGATTTGCATGACCCCCATGATTTCGAGTAACCTCTACATGGAAGTGTAAAAAAACTCTAGTGCTGTCTGCTAAACTTCGGTTAGTTTTCCTATAGAATTCTGCGTAATGTCCTTTAGGCACTTCTCATTTTGGTGATTAATGTTAGAAACCCTACACTATGTTATTTTTTGTCTCCCATGCTCACCCCTCAATTACCTCTTATGTGTAAATCATTTCTACTAGCCATTCCTCTGTTGGGTCATCAACTTCCTTCTCCAAAATTAGAGCCTTTTGTGGTGCCATTGTTCCTTCCAATCCATAAGTGTGGCGAAACCCTAGCTGCAGCAGACCCAAATTAAGCCTAAACCCCTTCGTCGCTCACCTACACCACCACTTGAGTTCTTCTATGACTATATGCTCAATCAATGTGCTTTGGATCTTGTTAGGTACAATCAATCTGTAGAATTATTATTGTCATCAGCTCTTCTTTGCACTTCACAATTTTCTTCGAACTTGCAAGGTAACAAATGTCATTACAAATGTAAGATTTATTACGATTTTTAAAAATTCCCTTCCTTAATTGCTGCACCTATGACCATAGAGTTCATTAATTCCCTTTGAGTGCATTTTGTGATTTTTTTTATCCCACGCCCCAATCTATCGCACCTCAAACTTTTGTGCCTCAATCATAATTTTCTGGTGTACCACTACTTATCTGTCACATATCTCATCTACCCATGCTTCCTTATGCCAAAGTAGTTATCCAATGTGACCCAAACATACGTATTCTCAAAATTTTTAGCCTCCTTGAGTTATACTGAGAGGTCACTGCCTTATGCGTGGTGTTAACTTTGAGCAATCCTCTTGAAGTTTCCAACACTTTTCAAACCTTGTTCCCTTTATGGTCACCCATGAGTTTATTTCTTTTCTGTACTAGAGTAACCTTCTTTATCCACCCCAAACTAATGGTATGTGCAGTCCTCTGAGCATAAAAACACTTTAGACTGTAGCAAGATTTCGGTGTGCAAGCATGCTTATTACACATAACACTGAACTAAATTGACAAAGCATAACGATGATGAAGGAAACACATCTACAGAAAATGCAGTAAGGGAAATCTAATCTAAATGGAAATAATTCCTTCTTAAAAACACCAAGAAGACTTATTTATAGTAGGACTTCATCCTACTCTTGTTGAAGTAATCGGGTAACTGTGTTCCATCAAGCACCTCTAATTGGCAAGTGCATGAGTCAATTATATGAGTGATAACATACAATCTCAACTAATGCACCTTAAGATTTCCTGGGTGGTGTAGAAACTTTGAATCATAAAGAAGTACCATTTGCACAACCTCAAGCTTCTTATACCTGATGTGCCTATCATGCCATGCCTTTTTTTCCTGGTTTTTCTTACTTCTGACTCCATTATGTTATTGCGTGCCTCTCATCCAATTGTATCAACTTGTGAATTCACTCGTCCCAATGCTTTTCTTATCATCCAATCCACTTGCACATGCAATATGCAAAGAAGGTAACATGAATTTCATGGGAAGAATTTCCTCTGTGCTAAACACCGACTGAAAGGTGTTTCCTTATTCAACCATTTATATGTTGTTCTATATTCCTAAAGTACAACATACACTTTATCATCGCAATCTTTCCTTTCAACATTGCAAATTTTTTGTCAACATTTGGCTCATTATTTTGTTGAAAGCCTCAGTAGTCCCATTTATTTGAGGGTGGTAGGGCATTGTATTATGGTGAGCAACCATAAAATTCATCCAATAATATCCTGATAGTCTCATTAAGGAAATGAGTACCTCTATCACTTGTCAAACTTAAAGGACATCCATACATGGTAAGAATATTTTCCCATAATAACCTTGTTGTTGTTGTTGTACAATCCTTTGTAGGTGACACTTTTACCCATCTTGTAAGATCATTTGTACAAGTGATGATATAATGTGATCTAGTTCGATGTGTAGATGGGGAAATAGGACCCACATAGTCAATTTCCCATTTATCAAAAGGTTTTGCACTAATAATAGGCCTCAAAGGAATTTCATCTCTCTACCTAGGTTTTCCAAGATGCTGACAGTGATCACACGCCTTACATTAGTCTTTGAAATCCTTGTACAAGGTCTCCCACCATAAACTAGCCAGTAGAATCTTGTGCATGGTAGTGTCACCTAAATAGTTTCCACTTGTAATACCGCCATGAGCCTCCTCCATGATTTTAATTTTCTCATGCTCTAGTACACACCAGTGTAATACTTCATTTTTTGCCTAGTTTGCATAAGTCTCCACTTATCAACATAAAAGGTGCAACACAAATTGCAAGTTGTTTCTTTTCTAATACCTTCATTCCTTTGGGTGTTTATACCTGTTTGTAAAAAGAAAAACAATATCCTCTAATTCCGATAGTGGGTGGTTTAACTTGTATAATTGTTCATCCGACATTGTATCTTTAATACTCTGCACGTCCTCTCCTGATTGAATCCTTGATAAGTGATCTGGGCCAGAATTACTTTTACCTGGCTTTACCACAGCAGTAAAGTCAAAATCCTAGAATAAGAGAGCCCATTGGCATATGTGCCCCTGTAATATGGGCTTGTTCACCAATTATCTCAATGTGTTGTTGTGCAAATGTGCAACAGGGAAATTGGAAGTTTCCAAGCTTGACAACTATACCCCTGTGCTGAAATTTTCATGTTTTATCATTACTAGGAAACCCTTGGTCAAATCTGTCAATCTAGTTAACCCCTATTTAATGTCAAATTGGTCCCCTAGGTGATTTAGTAAAGTCTATTCATTCCCCCTAGGTGATTTTAGGGAGTCTGAAAAGATGCTCTCTTCTTGCAGTATTGGGAAGGGATATCATTGGCCTTCCCAGGACTGGATCAAACCCCCTGGAGCAGAAAAAGAAGGGAAAAAATTCAACATTGAGGTGAATTTAAGACCTTGGAACATCATGGAAATTATTTTGGAAGATTTGGGGAAGTTTTGAAAGAATTGGATCAGTCTGAGTAAAAAAAATAGGGTTCACAAGCCTAGGTAGTACACAAGCCTAATATAAATGTTGGGATTCAGAAGAAGATTCTAGGAGCTCTGGATGGAGTTATAAGTGAATTTTTTTTTTCTAGAAAGATAATTCTAATACCTACATGATAGTGAAATCATATTTTTCACAACACCCTGGCGTATAGGATTGGAAGGTAGTTTTTCTCAAGCATAAGTGGGTCTCAAAAACAAACTCTGATTTTTTAGGGACAAGATGGTTTAATCAAGACATGAGAAGCCCACCATTGGATCCAAAATTCCTTTTATAGTTAGGATAATATAAATTTTCACCAAGAAATTCCACTGGGAGATTAATTTATCATCGTTCTAAGTTACCCTCTCAAAGGCAGTTCAGGACTTAGTCATTTTTCAGGAGGACACGTGTCAGCTCCAGGCTCCTGGCGGAATTTCATGTCCCTCAAGTCCCTAAGGTTAGGTAAAAAAACCTTGGAAAAAATGTGAAAATCCCCCATGTGACCTCTAGGGCCTTCATATGACCTCCACACTTGATAGTTCAACCCTTAGGTGCATTTTTTGGAGCATCCATTCCCTATCGTCAGATCAAGCACCACGTGTTAGCTCGAGGACCACCATGGAAATTTATGTTCCTCACGTCTTTGAGGTCAGGGAAATCAAGCATGGAAAAATACACCCAGCCCCTATGGGGAGTCTTTTGGAGATCCATGTGACCAACTTCAGCTCCCAGTGCTTTAAATTAACTTTTCTCACCTTCATTCCCTGTCATCAGATCACTGCCATGTGTCGTCCTCTTGCCAAAACCATGGAATTTGATGTCCCTCAAATCCCTGAGGTCAGGGACATATAACATGAAAAAAATCACCCAAGATTCTCCCTCTATATGTTTAAAATTTTAAAAAACTAACTGATGTGTAGTGCTTCCAGTTGCTTCCACTCACATGCACAAACAATCTTCATCCTTCCTTTGCAACTTTCTTCCATCACTCTGCCATTACAAAAAACTAAGACCAGAAAAACCAAGGAACTGAAATACCTTTCCCATGGTGATACACAGGTATCAAAAGGAATTCTCATCAAGCTAAGAAGGAGAAACGAAGAACAATGAAGAAGAGAACAGTAAAATCTCCATAGCCAAAAAATTAAAATTTGAACAAATCCTGCAAACCAGTGCATGAAAACAGTGAACCATTTTAATGATATTTGTTCCTCTATCCAAGACCATAAAAAACATAACCTCAAACTCTCCTCTCGTGTGACAGAGCATTTACAATGAACAAATCTCCTTTCCGGCTCAACGAAGAAAGAAGTGGGATTTCCCATCAAACCGGTTATCAGATTGAAGTAAGATCACATGTGAAGGACCAGAAGAAAAAACCCACATCAAAAATATAATTTTATTCACAAATAGAGTAGAAAAATAGACCTGCAATTTTTAGGTCCATTAATGGCTGTCACATCCAGAAGCACTGCCAGGTTTGAAAATTAAAACTTAAAAATCTCTTGGGACTATTAAGTGGGCGGGCCCAAAATTTGAAAGGGGTGATATTGGGAAAAAAATCATATCAAAAAGCCTTCGTTCCATGTCAATCCAACTCCTAGAAGCCAAATTTCTAAAAATAACAGGTCTAGTACATAGGAACTACTATTTCGGGAAAGTCATCGACAGAAGAACCTACGAAGAAGACGAAGACATTGGAGGTGCACTATACAGCTGAGAATTCACCAGAATAGACATGTTTGGCACTTACTAAAAATAGTAAGTGGGCCCTCGAGCACCTACTAAAAATAGAAAGTTGATCCAGAAGGAATGAAGGAATAAAGGGAGAAAGAGGAAAACTGAGCCGCAACATCTAGTTGAAGATCGAGGACTTGATTTTCACACTTACTAAAAATAGTAAGTTACTTTTTCTAAGGGAGACATGAAGCTGAATTGGATGGGTCAGAAGTCGACAAAACCCTTCACCTATGAGTATGATGTGGAAGACAACGATGTCTTGTACATGGACCTGAACGACCTTAAGACTCGCATGGCCTCTAAGGACTGAAGGAGGATTGAAGACCAGATATTCATAAGAGGCTTGTTCACTGCTACAAGACACCCAATGTTTGTGTAGAGTCTCAAGTTAGTCCTAGCTTACTCTTTCCACTACGAATGTGAGACACGAACCATTTAAACTGACAAATGGTACAATGATGGCGGTCATCAGCCCTAGGACCATTTCACTCTCTCTGCAGATACCGACATCCCCCAACATGGTTGTCATCTCAAAGGACAGGGTTGTGCATGATTTGGAAACAATGGATTCATATGTCCAAGGAGTAGTGCTCGGCTCATGGTTGAAAATAGGAAGAAATCCCTCTTGGATGCCCAAGAATCTTCCAAGGTGTGAGTTATGAGAAGGGTATTCTGATGTCATCACTCTCCTCAGTAGAGTTATGGGTGACAGCAAGCACGAGAGACTTCCAAGACTAGATGGGCCTTTTCATCCTGACACTGACAGAAGGAAGGAAGAGAATTGACCGGGGGCAGATCATCAGTGACAATCTCCATCTGCAACTTCTCCAAGTGCCCATGAAAAATAAGTTCCACATGAATTCTTACCTAGTCTATCTCCTTACAAGCTCAAGATCATTCAAAGGATTGGCTCTCACATAGAACATTACTGCCGAAGGTACTTACATTCGAGAAACTTCCACAGTTGGTAATGGAGGAGAGTAATAGGCATTTCACTCACATGAATGATGCATTCACTATATACGTGGTCCGAATCTTAGAAGGGGATCTCGAAGTTAGGATGTCACCAAAAGTGGCATCCCTGATTAAGGAATATGACTCGTACTTCATACAATTCTCAACATTCTCCTACATACGAGTCACTGGCTTCAACCAAGCTCCACTGAAACTACCTAAGTACCTCAGTGACCAAATTGTATTATTTGAAGCTCTACAGGTAAATCACTCAAGTGAATAACAAGCTCAAAAGTAGGAGAAATAAATTGATTTCATTCCCTATATCTCTAGGGGAGTTCACGTGCAAAATATCAAATGACGCATCTCACCTGGAGGCCACTTTCACACATTTGACTTTACATTCCTACATCACCAGGTCCATGTTTGACATCCGAGAAGATCCCAACTCATTCTATGTCCTAGAATTGCAACATGAGTTGCAAGTCGAGGACTAATAGGCCATTTGTATTGACGAGCTTGAAGTATGTGAAAAGCATCACATGAGGATGATAATTAGTGAGATGAAGAAATTAAAGTTCTCTTGGTATGAAGTACATCTTACATGATGATGGGAAAAAGATGTATGATCCTGAGTACATAGCAGTCAAGATGTCCCCAACGCCCCAAATCAACTGGCATGTTCATGAATCAGGAGATATATTAGAGCGGACTTGAAAAGGTGGTGAGGAGAATGAGGAACTGGTTTTCAGAAGAAGAGGACTATGATCATTCAGTCATGAGGAATTTCTCCAAGCTAGAAGTAAGCTTCACATCATTCATCTTCAAAAGTGGTAGAGGTGACTTCCAGCTCTAAACACTCTGGAGTGAGTTCAAAAATGAAGGCCATGGAATTGGAAACTTCTCCCTGTGAGAAGACACCCAAGAAAGTTAGGGAAGAATAAGGTTCATTGGGGTCGCCATAGGAGGAAGATGTGATCTCAGTAATGCAAACAAAAAATCCAACAAGCAGATGCACAGGCAAACAAGGAGTATATGACTCACGATCCAGTCTTCGATACCACTGTAAGAGGTCTTTCCTATTGTCTGACACCAACACCCCCTCTCATTTAAGAATAGCCCCCTCCAGTAGAAAAAAGAATGGTTGATGCACCTGTCATTGAACCTAAATCCATTGAGACTATTTCCATGCGGATGCGGGAAAATGGTCATCCTCGAAACTCGCACTATGAAACAAGAAGCAACCCCCAATCTATCAGACGATTTTATTGTTGGCTAAAGAAAAAAGGTCAAGAAAGATCACACTGACGGCCTCAGCGATTATAAATTGGGGAGACAAGTAATCATTACTTAAAAGTAGCTTGGCCAAAAGTAATCAAGCCAGTGGATGATATTACACTAGACTGACTACTAGATGAGAATGATCAAATTGGTACCAGCTACTCATGAGGGAGATTTACACATATATTAACAATCTTCCACTCATATGGTGGCAAGTACTAAAGAATATATAGAGAAGGTTTAGGTACTAGAGGAACAAGTACAAACCCTTTCATCTTATGTGCAACACCCTGGTGGAACCAAGAACTGCAACACTTCTTATTGAGAAAGTGGTACCCACCAATAGCTTCGATCCAAAATCCATTAGAAGAATGCAGGAGCTCACAATGCAGGGGTGAGAAAAGAATGAATCTATCGACCCAATATCTTAGAAATGGAAGTCAGCAACTCCAAGAGGGAATGAATCTCTTTGCGTAAATATGCACAATGGACCAATAAAACAAGAGCACTCAAATAGGATGTGGAGAAAGAAAGAGATTACTGGGAACCTCTGGGACCAATAGTGAGTGAGATGAGCAACACCCATCATTAGGAGTTGATCAATAGGAAGGTTTTTTAAACTCCTATAGAAGACTTAACACATGTATGGGGTGAGGGCCTTTGCAATCATATTTGAAGTCAATCAATTAGGATCTTACACAAAGCAAGAGGATAAAGAAGAACAAACATACAAGGTGTACATGATAATATGAATCGGAAAGTTCAAAAACTTTGAGTACCCACAATGAGCAAACACACAATTGCTGATGAAATGATCGTACCTTTTGAGAAATATGTGAAGAATGGGGTAGGCAACCCATTTTCATTCACCAAGGATACTCTCTAACATTCTTCTCAAAGATCTAAGCCTCCATTACACTTATCACAAAAAAAAGCATTCATCATGGTTCGGAAAGTGCAAGGACATCAATAGTGTGACTGATGGATGAACTGAAACCTTAAGTTGCATTTGCATACCTCATGCCGAAAAAATTTGAACCAGCATTGGCCCATTTCAAACAAGAGATTGGAAATATAGAAGCATTCTTTGGATCACAAAGTGGAGAGAAATTAAAGAGCGGAGCCAAGTCAACTGCAACACCTCATCCTTCAGCATAATTCTTCTTCTTCTTCTCCTTCCTCTTCTTTCTCTCTCTCTTCTCTTCTCATGTGACATTATCTCTCTTAAATGTTATATTTTTTGTGTTGAGGGTTGCAATTTTTAATGTGAATTAATTGAATTTAGAAATATATTGTAACTTTAAGTCACCCTTGCTATTTTAAAAGGGCCTTAAATATTAAAATTGGAATATGAACAATCTTAAGTGATATTAAGGTTATTCAAAAAGTCATCAGAGAAGATGAAGAGTTTCCTCCACTTCTATAACTTGTAAACAAACTCCTCATTTAAGGGTCTTCTTAATAATTGTCTTCTTAAAATTCTTAGACGTTAGAGCTGATTTTTGTGAATTCATGAGATAGATATCATTCTAAAGAGAACAAGAGATAGCAAGTTTCATCCATTTTCTCCCACTAAAAAATGTCTTCTACTTCCCACATTATGTACAAATTTTACTCGAGCTTCAATAAAGGAAGACAGGAATTTTAGCCTCTTGGTTTGAGGCAGCTTTAATTAGTGCTTTGTGTTCATTAAGCTGTATTTAGTCTTGTTGTTGTTTTTGTAAATTTTGGTTTTCTTCTAAAATAAAAGTGCATGTAATGAAACTTTTGGGCTAATGTGTGCAAGTATTTAATTTTCTACTTGCAACATTAGTTTCTCCGTTCTAAATTATTATCAACTCCCTCCCCCCTTTCCCACCCTTTGTAGAAAATTCCTCCCTTGCAAATACCTGCAAGAATTTGACGTATAGGGTCAGTGAAGTGCCCCTATTAGATCCCTCAGTTGAAATGCTACTAGGATACAACCTCATTATTTACTCACAAATACATGTACAATAGTTTGCAACTAGTTAAGTAGAGAGACTTAGACTCCAATAGCATTGGCAAGATAACCACCAGTTTTTCCTCGAAAATTTTTTGTGCCAACACAATGCCATGTGATCTATATAGAGAAAAAAGGTGTTTCTAGCAAGTACTATCAGAATTTATGCAGCACATAGATCATTGACAAAGCCTCGCACTCTGTAGTTGTATAATTTTGTTCTATAGGAGTCAATTCCACTAGCAAAGCAAATAGGATGATGTATAATAACTTCTGTAGGCTTAGCTAGAACTGTGCCAATGGCCATGCCAGAGGTTTCCACATGTATGTGAAAAGGTATAGTCCATGAAGGAAAACACATAATAGGTGAAGTACTAAGAATTTCCCTTAGTGCTTTGAATGCGCACTGTTATGGTTCTCCCCAATAGAAATTTCCTTTATCTTTTAATAACTCCTCCAAGGGTGTTAAGATCTTAGCATATCCTTTGATAAATTTTCTATAATAGCCTATGTGGCCCAAGAATCCGTGCACTTCACTCCATCTAGTAGGCTCCTCCAAGCCTAAGATGACTGAAACCTTAGCTGGATCTACTAACAAACCTTCCTTGCAGATGACATGCCATAGCAGAGTTCCAAAAGGTGTAGCAAATACACACTTCTTGATATTTAAAAAGATTCTTAACTTTCTGCTCCTCTCAAACATTAACCTCAAATTGTCACAATGATCCTTGATAATCCCATATATAGTCCAATCATCCAAGTAAATCTACAAGAATTTGTGAATAAAATCCTGGAATGCTTGAACAAAAATTTTGAAAATACTGTAGGTGCGTTCTTCAATCCAAATGGCATCACTGTGTATGCAAAATTTCCCCATTCAGTGGTGAAAGTTGTCTTCTCTTGATATTATTTAGCAATTCTTACTTAATGATGCCCACAGAATCCGTTTGTAAAAGAGTGAATTTCATGCCTTGCAACACCTTCTAATATTTCCTCAGTGAATGGTGTAGGGAAAGGATCAATCACACATTCAACATTTAGCTCCATGTAGTCCACACAAATCTTGATTCTTCCATATTTTTTTATGTTTATTACCATAGGACAGACCCACTCCGATTCTTCTATGACCTCAATAATGTCAGATTCCAACATCTTGTCAATTTCTTCTTTAAATCTTACGCTCAGGTTAGGATTCATCTACTAAGGTCTCTTCCTAACCGAGCGTGCACCTTTCTTTAACTTAATTTTCATTTCACCCAAAGATTCATGCACACTTTTCAACTCATGGTAGCCTCTAGGAAACAAGTCCTGGAAATCATGTAGAAACTCAATTATCTTAGCCACTTCAAAGTCAGACTAGTAATCTCCAATTATGGCCACCTTAGGTTCAACATCCATTCCAATGTTCACTTTCTTCATCTTCATAGGTTCATGGTAGGTGCACACCTTCTCATCCACACTATTTAATACTTCACATGTACCCTCTGAATGAGCTATGTCCAAGTTTTCCACCTCTTCATCATCCACCATGTAGACCAACTTTCCTTTCTCCTTCTCTAGGAAAGAACACTCAAGAAGTTATGGATTTGTCTCATCTACTTCTTCAAAACACGCTTCTAGAGCTGATTCACCAAACAACTCTTGAATGAGTTCTTCAGCCTTTGCACTATCTCCCATAGTCAAGTGCTTCATAACCTGCAACACCTCATTCACTAGAGGTTTAGTGGATAAATAGTCAAAAGTCTATATCATACATATAGTCAAGTATTGCCAATTTCCAATCTCTATATTTGACTCCGCATAAACATACCATGCTCACACGCAGCCTCACAATGTGAAATAAAGTTTATGCACCCACAATGAAGGTGGTAAAGCTTTCTACCCCTCTTTCCAGTGTCTCTCACACTACTGAATGTATTGGTGAACAATATTATTTCCATGATATTCATAGATTTGAGTAGGTGCATTACTTTTGAGAAACCTTATTGATAGGGCAACTCTCACCTCTCTCCATTCTATGAGATTATCCCTATGAACCATCCACCAACGCACTACTAGGCCATGTAGGGTATAAAAATAACATATTCCTTTTGTCTACCTGATCCTTCCATTGAAATTCCATGGCTAGCAATAATACCTCCAGGTTTCCTTTTCCAGTGTACCGAGGTACAAGGTTTTTGCCTAACCACCTGACATAGCGTAGCCAGATTACACGCGTAGTTATGCTTCTTACCTCACGCCCAACCATCTCACAGGTGTCATGCACCCAATTGTCATAGGAAATACTTGTAGTATCATTGATGGAATGTGTATCATCCCACTGGAGAATTCCTTAGATTACTCAAGCACTTTCAGATATCGAATGGTGCACACATAAATTTTGTTCAGATATTCTTCACTTAAGGGCTCAACATAAGGTATAGATTTATTTTCTGTCAAAGGGATAATAACTCATTCCTCCTTGTTCTCAAAAATGATATATCCATTGTTAAAACGTAGATCAACATTATTTACATAACACCAAGGGCACCCAAGAATAGCTGAGAAGTTTTACGCTTCTGCAAGTGCTAAGACCTCAAAGTCCCCAGTGAAATTGGCCCCCTGTATAGTAATAGATGCATCCTTCAAGACTCCAATTGGAGTGTCCTTAGTCTGATTTTCCATATAAATTACAATTGAATATGGTTGCAATGGAGGTCTTCCCATCTGAACACATGAATTTGAAGTAACCATATTCACTTCTGTACTTGTGTCAATCAAGATATTTCTGAAAATCCATCCATCCACAACAACATTCAGAGTGATCTCCTTTTCATAATCCAAGCTATTGGGAGGGATATTAGCATGAAAAAATTTCCGTCCTTTCTCAATACCAGCGTGCAGAGTGTTTCCCTTTAACCAACTCCATAGTAATGGAATAATGTTTTCCTGATGTAACATCTTGCATACTTCCTTCAGATCATCAACATCTAACTGAAAAGTCTCAAATACCTTCTAATGTTCTAACTTCCATGACAGTTCCTTTAAACATTATATTTCACCCTACATATTTCTAAGTACCTCCATGGTTTCCTAATAAACCTCCTTCTCATGTGTATGGTTTGGATATTTTTCATGTAAATCCTCCTCGTTAGTAATGGTAGGATTTTGGTGCAACATTTCTCTGGCGTGCTCAACCTCAACACATGTAGTAATATTCACAAGTATCATCTCAGGATCCGATACTAACTTTGTAATCCATTTATTTTCCACGATGCGTTGTATTCTAACCATCGCTGCACCCTTGTTCTCCTATTTTTCCTTCTTTATCAGATGTTCATATAAATTCATACACTCTTCATACTTATGATTCTTTCCACAAAAATAACAAGTAAATTTATGAGGACACTCGTGCCTTTAATGGTCATGTGATCCACATGTATAACATGTTCTATGAGAGAACTCACCTCGTCCACCACCGTGGCCTTGTTCTCTGAATCCACCACAGTATCCTCGACCTCTACCATGACCTCCCTCAAAGCACCCTTCATTAGGATCATAGTTCCCTTGAGTGTGATCATGATCATGTTTCTCACTTTTATCCTTAAGGTTATTCATAACTCCAGTCTTTTGTACACTAATATCAATGATATCATGGATTTGATCAATCAACCTGTAATATTCAGTATTGTGAGTTGTGGACCAGTAAATGTTATAGTAACATGACATGTTCTTCCTTATCATGCTTTGTAACAATGGACACTAACTTGCATCATGGTCTAAATGACATATATCACAATCTAGCAGCATGGAGTGCACCGATATGCAAGGAAAACTATCCTTAGTATGCCCCTATAATTCACAATCTATACACCAAATTCCATTGCATGTCTCATGTGCTGTATTAGCTGATAATTTCTCCAACTATATTTTCATTACCGAAATTTGAGCCTCTAAGAATGGGCTCACTCTAGTGTTTATGCTCATGATTTCCTTAGTGCACAAAGATGCTTCAAGTGCCTCACATGGGTCTGTATAAGTCTTATGTGAGATTACCCCCCTAAAAGGAATGATCATTCCTCTGACGAACCATTGTGCATGCTAACTTGCATGAATATCATAAGATAGTTTAGAAAATAGTGTTTTTAAATGGGCATCATAGTCCTGGACACTCTTAGTAGTTCCCTACTTAATATGAGCGCACTTATAATTTTGTACTCAAACTCAGGGATATAGAATTCTTTAATGAAAGCATCTCGTGACGCCGTATAATCAACACAAGTCTGATTGGGGTCAAAATTCTCATACCAACTATGCGCACATCCCTGTAACGTAATTGCAAACTGATAGGACTTGGACTCTGAATATGTAATACCTTTTGAAAGCCATAGTATCTCACACATATGGAAATGCTTATCAACATCTTCTATTCCTATATAATATGGGAGACGAAGTGACATCTCCATGTAAATATTCTGAGGCCGATGAGGACCATGCCCACCGAATCCAAAACCTCATGTGTTACCTATGCACCCAGATCCACCAAATCTACTAGATCCCAAGCCACATGCGCCTCCTAATCCTCCTCATGTAACAGGAATTGAACTAGAGGATGCACTTCCTTGTGTCCCAATAGTGGTGCTAAACTAAAATCCTATAGTCTAAAAATTTACGCTACTCCCAAATGTGATTCCAAATTTCTCTGTGCCTATGATCTATGTTGATGATGCACCTAAAAAAGGAACCTCCAAATGGTCCTCCAAATAATAGGGAAGACATCTTCCCAACCATAAATGTACTTTCTATTTGATTCACTCCTAAACTTGTTGATAATTCAAATCTACCTCTTTCTACTCTACTTCCCAAACTATCTTGCTGACTACTAGCTATACTAGAAACTATAAAACCAAGCGCAAGGGCTACGTCACGAGGTAAATTCAGATGCATGCCCACAACCCATGTTGTCTCTGTTGACACGCTCTCATAAGATTTCGATGAGCGTTCCTTGTCATGTTTTCCCAAATAGGGGAGTTCTAGATGCTCTAGCTCCATGTCCTCTGAGTGAGCTGCAAATCCTTCACGAGCCATCTCTCTCCACAAAGCCATCTATTCTGTAACCTTGCGTTGATTCTCTAAATCCCTCTTGCACACCTCATTAAACTTAAGCCACCTTTTTTTTCTTTTTCTCTCTGCCGCTAGGTCCACCATCCTTCACCACACCTTCTCCTACCCCCGCACATGGTGGGGTTTATCTAGCCATCATATTCTCTTCCAAATTCAGGATTACCATCAAGATTTTAATCGCCAGTGGAATTCTATGCAGATATGATCCCCTAGGCTAGCATAAAAATTGAAACTCAGCTACCTTTGGACAAGAGTAAGTGAAAATTAAGTACTCCAAAATATAGTTATTCAGAACAGCATGGAACCAAGTATCCACATCGTGCGTCTAAATTAGATCAGCATCTTAGAGAGCCTGAAATTCTTCTTACATAAAAAAAAGTATGCAAAACCTCCAATTCCTTTTAGACACATGAGTAACCAACCACTCGTATAGTTCTATGGGAAAGATAGCAAAGAAGCTCTTATATAAGCAGTCATACTTATTATACTCAACCCACGTGCATGCACAAAACTCATATCCTATCTTGAATCTCTAAGTGTACTCTTCTTCCAGATCCACTATCCACTCCTCAACACTCGCTAAGGTCAACCAGTATGTCTTCATCATGCAACATCATGAAAATAGCTGAAAAAGAGGTCCCGACAATGGAACCAATGATGCAAACTAGAATTCATTATGAATAACCTAGGTGCACTTACACATCACTCATCCTGAGTTGAGCACTCACCCGAAGTGCGCAAAGGAACCAAGTCCCTCTTTATGGTTTCTTATTCAAAATTTTAGCATGATGGTGTATATAGGTATTCAAATCCATAACCAATAGTAAAAAACACACAGTGTATAAAACCATATCTAAATCTTATAATATATGTAAGATAAACTAAACAATGAATATAACAAGATTAAATAGGAAAGAACCAGATTATGTCATGTTCAACACCATTATCCAGCCAATATGAACCATTTTATTAAATATTGTAAAACACATAAGCTTCATACATTACATAAGTATCTCCATGATTCATGCGCGCGACAAAACTAGCAACATAACTCTACAAATTGATACCCACAAAACCATGCATATATATATATATATATATATATATATATATATATATATATAGGGGTGGGGAATTTCCCTTCACCACCCATGCACTATCTCAAAATAGGCCACATGCTAATAATAGCCATGTGTCTTTATAAAACTCATAAGTATTCTAACAATAGACTTCCTAGGGATAACTTAGTGAAGAAATCCTATTCTTAGACTAAACCATGCATGGCACTCAAACTGATGCTTGCTCCCAAAATACCATTACGTGTACTGCAATTCTTCCTATCTTTGTGTGCCCAACATGCTAACTCCAAAAATAGCCTTCACAACAACAACAGCTAAGTCCCGATCCTAGGGGCCTCAACCATACTGTAGCACCGTGTACTCTTCCAACGCCTTACATTCGTGTGCCCAACACTTATCCCCTTTTTATCCATCTAACAAGTAGATAGACAAGCTGAGTCACATAGAATAAATAAAACTTTTCAAGGGTCATGAAGAAAAATAATTGTAATAGCTTTAGGATTTCTGTAACAGTCCCAATAACAGTAATATGTGTAGATGTCCTCAAGGATTCTTAAATTAATAAAAAAAAGGTACATTTTTTTTATTTTTTATGTATTATAAGACATTACATGAGTCCATTTATTTAAGCACTTGTTTCCTTTGACAGTTGTGAGGTTTGTAAAATCTAATTTTGATACATCCAACACTCCTACAAATGTCACTAAAAATTTCAAAAGGCCCAAAAGTCTAAACAATGACTATATTCTTTCCCAAAATAGACATCAATTGTAGAATTTAAACATTAAAATATTTAGGTTGAATGCTGAAATCCTGAAAAATACCTATGTACTGACTAGATTAGATTATAACAAACTATCTCCTAAATCATGACTCATGGAGCTGTGAGACTAGTTCCATAAGGTGCAGAGTGACCCTAATTTCTTATATTTACTAAAATAAATGTAAAGTATAATTTTTTCATTTAATAATTTATTAAATAAAAAATATATACTTAAACATCTATTTTTATAAATAAAAGGCTTCCTAAAACACATATATTACCCATACACTAACGAATGCATACGTATTATAGTGCATACACATTTTAATGTGTACGCATTATAACACGTATTTGTTCCTTTAATTATGCACACAAACCAAGATTTTATAGGCTTGGGATTGCTTTGGTTTCCCAAACCTGAGCCTTCGTCTTCTTACAACACAACAACCTACACGTTTTTGAAAAAAATGCAAAAAATCACCTTTCACCGTGATAAATCCTACAAAAATGATTGCAATATTTCTTAAAAATTTGTCTACAACATCAAGAAAACTATCCTCTTTCTAAATATATACTTTTTTACTACTGTAAGGTTTCCATTTATATTTATTTCAAACTATGTCTTTTATACCTCTATTTCTAGTTATTATAAATGTTTATCTTTTGTCATGTATCTTTTGTTTCTCTTCTCCCAATTGAAAAAAATTATACACTCCCAAACTAGGATTAATTCTATACATATTAAAAAATTATAATTTTCCATTTTTTTAGGTAGTTAGGAGGGGCACCGTTAGATATCCATTATTTTTTTAATTTTTAAAATCTTTGTACTTAAAAAAAAATCACTAAAATAATTATTCCCAAACTAAATGCTTCTATCTATCTTTCTACCAAATGGTTTTTTAAAAATACTAAATAGTGCTAAAAAAATGGGGTGGGGGGGGCACAATCAAATGTATATTATGTTTTTTTACAAAAATAGGAGTACCTATTGACATTTTAGATCTTTAACCCACTTACACTTAACCATTTAAAAAAAATAACAAAAGTTTAGAAACTAGACTCAAAATGCTACAATATAGTTCATGTTCTTACAAAATCTTCAAATTTTTGAGCATAACTATCTCAAATAACTCATATAAGTTGAAGTTTTTTACTTTTCAAAAAAAAAGTGTCCAGTTAAGACCCCCTTTTGGCCGACCATTTCCATGCAATTGCTTGAAAACCCCACTTGATGAAAATTTCGTAATGTTAGTTGAGTTCATGGTTCTCCAATTGATTTCCCTACAATAATACTATTTGCTTGTACTAATCCGATTAAGTTACTATGAGTAGTACTTTGACCATAACATAATTAACAAAATGTTGGTTGTGTTTAGAGGTTTCACAGTTGATTGGAAAGTCTAATCCCAATATTTTGATTGCACGTTGCAGTATATCTCCATACACACACATGTACATATGCACATACATGCATATTATACACACACACACACACACATCAAATCAAATGGGTTGTAGTCTTACAATTCATATGGTGGTACAAAAGGTGTTGCCTAGCAATTCACAAAGGTACAAATCCCAAGAGATACCAAGTAATAAGTGATGGAGATAATTCCTAAGGAAATTTTGGTAGAATGGATACCCTTCAATCCTTAGTAGATAATCATAATAATTTTGTGCACCTAATCAATGTGAGATTAAGATTCAATCGTGGTGTGTGTGTGTGTGCGCTGCGCGCATGCGCTGTGCGCATGTGCGTGTGCATGCATGCATAATTTATATATACATTTACATATATATAACAAGTTTTTAAAAATTATTTTGAGTTCATTTGGTATCATGTCTCCCTTTATATATACTACACATAAATACAAGTACATATGCATATTCAATATATAAACATGTGATTAGAAGGGTTACAATCCATCGGTTCTTATGATGGTGTAAAAATTTGGTGCTTAGTCATCCAACAACGTAAAAATCCCAAGAGATACCAAGTAATAAGGGATGAGGCCAAGACCATGCCACAGGGAAATTTGGAAGAAAAAATACCCCTCAATCCATGGTAGCTAAGCCTAAGAATTTTGTGCACCTAATCCATGCAAGTTTCAGATTTAGTCACTCTCTTTCACACAAACACAAACACAAACACACACACACACACACACACACACACACACACACACACACACACACACACACACACACACACACACACACACACACACACACACACACTAGATATGGAAAGCTTAATCCTAGTATTTTAATTGCATGTGGCAATACACCTCCCTATGTATGTGTGTGTGTGTGTGTGTGTGAACAAATGGGTTTTAGTCCAATGACATATATAATTGTGTAAAATTTGTTGCCTAGTCATCCACCAAGGTACAAATCTGAAGAGATTACAAATAATAAAGGATGAGGCCAAGATTGTACCCCCCAACGAAATTGGTAGAATAGATACCCCTCAATCCTTAGTAGCTAATCCTATGAATTTTGTGCACATAATCCATGCAAGATTCGGATTCAATCATGTGTATGTATGTATATGTATATAGATCTGGATATGGATATGGATATGCATATGCATATGCATATACATATGGATATGCATATGTATATGTATATGTGTATGTACATGGATATGCATATGTATGTGTATATGTATATGCATATGTATATGTATATGTATATGTATATGTATATGTATATGTATATGTATATGTATATGTATACGTATATGTATACGTATATGTATATGTATATGTTTATGTACATAATATATACATACACATAGACATGTACATATACATATGCATATGCATATACATATACATATACATATACATGCATGATAAGATTATCCCAATATTTTTATCACACGTGGCAATACATCTCCCTTTATATATTACACATAGATACATATAAACATGTATAAATCTATATATACATATGCACATACATACATATGATGGTGTAAAAGGTGTTACCTAGACATCCACCAAGGTAAAAAATATTGGGAGATATTGATTAACAAAAATAGTTCCTAAAATAAGTCCTAAATGGGGTATTTAGGGTTTTAGTGTTAATCTAAATAGGAGGAATAAAAAACTGTAAATGAACTAAAACAGTATGATAATAAATGTAAATAAAATATTATAGATAAAATAAAACCCTAATGTGTAAGAGGGAAAAAAGAAATGACTTAGTTAATTATGACAGAGTTTCGTAGATCTGGAACTGGAACTTAGCAGTGCAGAAGAACACTTATGGGACTTGTGAAGGGAAGATACAAACTATTTGAAGTGACACAGGTGCCTGGGAGTGTACTAGGACGCCTTTTTATAAATTATGGGCACTGGGAACTATGAAAAAGCTCAGGATATGTGTTCGGTAGTGTCACAAGGAGATCTGAAACCCTGCTTGTTTTTCACACTGGATTCATGGAATGAATTGGATGACACCCTTCACAAGAAGAATAAGAATGGGTCAGACTAACCTCAGCCACCAAACCGGTGGAATTATTGCTAAGTGTTGCACTACATTACTAACCATGATGTAGTTCTAGTGAGTGTTTGCATGTCATGCCCTATGTGCTCTTGTGTTAGTTGTACTTTGTGAAAAAGTGAGCTATAGTAGCGATAGAAAATGTAGATAGTAGAATAAAATGAATAGAATCCCTCCTCCTATAAGAATGTGTGTGTAATACAAATCTCCTATCTTGAATGCATGGAATTATATGGATGCAAGTGATGCAATGGATGCAGCCCTAGATGGAGTGATAGTAGTGATAGGATGCAATGACCTAGGACCCTCATTATGGTCTTATAACTTTATATTTATAGGGATCTCAAGCTTAATTTCATAATTAATCCCGACAAGGCCAACTGAGAAGAAGATAAGGATGAACAACAGTTAGAAGTGACCAAAAAAGAAGCAGAAGAGGTTGTGCATAGATCAAGGTGCCCAAAAAGGAACCGGGGCGCCCCGGGTACAAGCTAGGGTGCATTGATTTTAGGATAGAATGTCAGAATGGTCATGAAATGGGATAATAGGTATCATGAAATACATGGGAAATACCAAACAAAAGATAGTAAAAAGGTGTCCAAAAAGTGGGATTAATTAGTACTTTGTACACTTGAGAACCTTCTAAATAGTAGTACATGACCGCGTTAAATATTGTCTAATGTGCAATATTTGTGTCTACAGATACAAAGTAATAAGGGATGGGGCCCATAATGTGCCCTAGATGAATTTGGTTGAATGAGCACCCCCACCATCCTTCATAACTAAACCTAAGAATTTTGTGCACCTAATTTTTGTAATATTTAGATTCAATCATATATGTATATATGTATCTCATGTACATACATACATAAATATGTATATTTATATTGAATATACATACATACATACATATTAACACACACACACACACACACACATACATGTACATCTATATATGTACATCATCTACACACACACACATGTACATGGATGTATGTGTGTGTGTGTGTGTGTTAACATGTATGTACATGTGTGTATATATGTTTATACGTAATTGTATATATATGTTCGCACACACTATGTACACACATATGTTGGAAATGTTGATGAAAATTTTACCCTCGTGGGTTGGTTTGATATTACAATTGGGAAAAATCAGATTCAACCTTGAGTATGGTGGGGTTTCGAAGGTACCCATGGGATGTGATAGGTTTTTGGTTGTTTGCGCTCCATGAAGAAACATGAATTAATCTCTCTTTCCCTGTAATTAAACCTATGCAAATCACAAGACATTGCACAAAATGGAACTAGTAAAATAGGTAGGTAGGTTGCCTTGAAAAGGCCAGATTCCCAGAAGTCAAAGGGACTTCCTTACATGTGATGTCAACCTACTTTTAAAACAGCTTCAAGCTTTTATTTATGACATAATGTATGATACAATATGTCATATATGAAAAATGTGATCAAATGTATCTATTACTTATTTAGTTTATTACATACATTAGATCATAACGATGATGAAAAAGCAACAAGTCTAGAATATGAAGTCAAAATCTAGGTTAGTATCTAAATTCTCAAAAAATAAGTCAGAGCCAACTGAACATGAAAGGTCATCATCCTCAGTGAAGTATGAGTTAGATTATTCGATGTAATCATCCACGAAGAAATTAGAAAGCTCTTCCTCCGTGTTGTACTGGCATGTAAATTCAGAATCAGAATCCACAAGGCTGATCTCACTCCCAATCCTTAACTCAGATACATTTTTGTTTCCTTGGGTATGTACAGTCCTTCCTTGTACTTGTACTTGAACAAAGAAAGATCATCTTTTATTCATTGTACCTCATAGTATGCTTCCCAGAATTATTTAGTGGCTTCTCATATTTTTTGGGTAGATGCAAAGATGGTTTCTAGGCAATCAATGGGGGTTGCATAGATGGCACACAACTCCAAGTCATATAGTAGGTCATATTTCTCCTAGTACACAGGGTTTTGGATGATTGGAAGTGAATTAATGTTGATGACTGGATGATTAAATCTTCATATGGCCATCTACAAGATCCACAAATATTAGTAACATAAAAGCATAAAATAATTGATAACAACTTCTGATGAAAATTGATTACTAAGTAGACAGAAAGCACATAAAACGCAAGCGATTCTATGAAATATTAATAGACTACTAAAAGAAATAATTTGATCATCTAAAATGAAACTAAAATCTATTAAATACAAAATGGAAGTGAATGGTGATATTTAATGCTTGTTTTAGGATAAAAACAGAGGTGAAAAGATAGTAATAAACCTTTGGATGATGAGGGATGATAACCATCTGATTGGGATTGTGCTTGGCCAATGAAAGGGACCTCAAACACCTCCAAAAATGCTTGAAGGATGTGATATATGCTAAATGATGTTAATGAGAACCTAGTAAAGCTTCTGAACACTTGAAAAGGCTCCTGGACTTGTTTGAATGATCGTGAATGGTCCATAAGAGAGGAAGGAAAATAGGTAGTTATAGATCACTGACATTCGAGGGAATCTCTGACGTTTTCAGGAATTTAGAGTTAGGGTGGGATACGGGGGATAAAAATTCTATTTTGAACTTAGGTGCAAGGGATTTAGGGGTATCATATCTTGATAACTTAGAGATGTCGAGTGTAAGGGTTTAGAGGTAGATAAAATTACATAGGATAGAGTAGAGATAACTTGGAAGGTTTCCTAATTTAATCTAGGCCTAACTAGTGACAAGTGAGAATTGGTTATAGGGATAAGTTAGAGGTGGTTAGGGTAATATTTTTAGAAGGTTTCTTATTTAGACTAGTTATAACTAGTGAGTTAAGATGAGTTCTCATGGTGAGGTGTGAGGGTGAAGTGGATTAACGAATTAATTAATTAATTAATTAATTAATTAATTACAAGAAGGGTAATGTAACTTTGGACATGTAAGATTATTTAATTAATTAAAGGGGTGTGGGGCTAATGACCTAGGTTTAGGGAGGTCGTAATGACGTGACAAAATGTTTGATTAATCAAATGGATGAATTAAGTCGTAAAATGGTATGTAGATGGGAATATTTGTGAGAGAATGGAGTGTAGGATTTTTTGGTGTCTACATTTGCCCCTTTGTATCTGACATCTTAACAAGGCGTGGATAGAAAAAATGATTGAAAGTATTTTGGTTCATATGGGTGATTCGGTTGTAGCGCAATACAAGAAACACCAATTACTTACATGTGTTTTGTTTTTCAAAGGTTTCCCTGGTTCGAGGGGGTACTGAAATAGAGTGTGCTACTAAGGGATCAAATTGATAGGTAAACCAAGGGGTTTTCACCTATAGACATGTGATCAGCAAAGGAAGGCTTAGTTTGATAGGAATGCCAAGTGACGGGGGGGGGCAAAAGGCACGCATCCCACAGATGTATGAAAAGTCCCGAAAGTTTGTGTTTTCCTGTTGACTTGAGTGTTTGGGTCCTTTGAAAGTGAAAAACTTGTATAAAGGGTGTTTTTGTTGTGCTTAGGGGTGCAAATGAGAATGGTTTCTAAAACAGGGTGAATCGTTGGTGTTTAGGGTAATCACTTGCGATTAGAGGCATAGAACATTGGCCGACGATTAAATTGGGGTAAAAATAGGGTATATAATTACCCAAGTCATTTGGTTTTTCATTTTAACTCGTGGTGTAAAATATGACTTTTGGTGAATCGATTTGGACATTTTTGAGGTGTTTTTTGGAGATTCCGAGTGATGACATCCTCTAGCATACAAAGGAAACCTCCAACGGCTAAGATGAGTCAATTTGTAACCTATTTTTGCTTGATTTTTGGTAGTTTTAGGCTCTTGCGGCCATTTTTGGGGTGTACAGGTGCCCTAGCCATAATCATCAGTGATTGATGCAATCGCCTATGATTCGTAGTAGAGTCATTGGTGATTGGGATGAATCACTGGTGATTCATCTTGTATTTTTGATAGTTTAGATGAAGTAAGAATTTTTGATGTTTTAGATGTTGTTGGTGTAAAATATTGATGTTAGTTTTGTTATATGTTGACATATTGTTGCTATATTTATTGATGATACTAATTGATGGTTTTGTTTATTTTTATAGGTGGAGGAGAAATTGAATATTTGTGACCATATACCCTTGATTTTAGAGCATGTGAGAGAGGACATGTCAATGAGGATTAGACTCACATGTGGATGTTGTGGGTTTTGGTTCCATGATAGTTTTATAGATGGATTCATAGATTTTTAGGTTTGATTTTGGCACTACTAGAGAGGTGGAACTCTTCCACCAATACATTTTGGTTACCCATAAGAGAGATTACTATCACTTTGGAGGATGTTCATTGCATCTGCTGAGATTACCAATTCACAGGTCAGTGGTGTATACCATCACTGAGGTAGAGAGGGATGAGGTGATGGGTAGATTATATGGAGAGGATGTTGGAGACATTAGATATGATTCCGGGGGGTTTTCCTATTGTCGTGTTTATTTTCCTAGAGAGAGCGGGTTGTGTTCGGATGATTATGATTATGATGACCATCATGTGTTATGCATTGCAAGATTTTGAGAGTGGTCATTTTCCATGGATGATGATAGGGGTGGTGTCTGAGATGATGGAGCATCACACTATTTTTGAGTGGGGGTCCCACTCTTATTGCATAGACATTCAAAGAGTTTTGGGCCTAGAGGGCTCACAAGCATTATGGGATTGATGTTGGTTTTCTACTACAGGCATGGGATTTGGAGCATATAACTATTTCTCAAACTAGCAGGGTCACCATGGGCCATTGGTGATCAAAACCTTGGCTTTATGTGGTGGAGATCAGACAGAGGTTGTGCAGGGAAGAGGAGGAGGGATGGAATTTATAGGATTTATTTTTTGAATAGACTGTAGGTGGGGGATGTTGTATGGAGACCCTATTTAGATTTACCAGCATGGCCTGAGTACCCACAAGATTTACTTTTTTTATAAAGCCTATATGGCTACATGAATGGAGGGTAGGTGAGCATGAGTTTTTACATTTTGATCATGTTAGGAGGCAATTTGGATTACAGGGAGTTCTCTGAGGAGCCCATTCAGTATAGGCAGGAGGAGAGGATATAGATACTTAGGGCAACAGTGGTAAGACCTATCAGTTATTGAGGAGTTTTCAAGGGGTACAAGCCCCAATGAGGAGGGAGTTATTGTTTTGATTGATGATGTGGGGGTTATCCTAGAGTACATAGTACATGGTGGGCTCCATACTTTGAGAGGTTTTGATAGAGTCTGAGTAATGCAGAGAGCTGCACAATGAGTGACATGGGTACGTTCTTAGGTGGAGGGATGAGCATAGGTAGAGGAAGTAGAGCCAAATTTTGATGAGGAGGAGGGAGATGATGATTTAGCTATTTGCTATTTTAGTGATGATGGCCAAGAAGGCCGCAGTGGATGGAGAGAGAGATGTGACTTAGAGAGAGTGCGATGATTTGATTGGTATCTTGGGATACCCTTATTGGAGAGAGGGATGGATTTATGAGAGTAGAGAGAGATACCATGATGGGAGAGAGGGATAGTCTTTAGCAACAACTTGTATAGGTCTCTACTTATAGATACAAGTACAAGAAAAGTAGGGATTCATTGAGGAAGACCTTGGGGATCACAGGACCTTCTATATCTGGTGTGAGCTATCAATGATGGCTTGATCTAGAAAGAAGAGGGGAGCATCTACAACACCTCCTCCATCTGGTATGATTTTAGTAGCACACTATGATGCGTTGCAGGTAGAGAGTGATTACTATGTGGATATGATCATCAAGAACTACCTGGATGCCACTTTGTATGTAGATCAAGTGGCTGCTAAGAGGGGGAGCCACAACAACAGCGAGGTCTAGTGTTAGTGCGGTGAGCATGGGACAACCACCTCAGAGATCTAGAGAGAGTGGAGGTGTGGTGAGGGAGGATCTGGAGGTAAGATTTGTTTTCACGAGTGTTCCTAGAGATGGTGGAGACGTCGGTGTAGCTAGAGGCACACCTCACTCCTAGAGGAGAGGGTGGTGCTAGCACGATGCCTTAGGATATTTATTTTACTATTTGATTTTATATAATGTCATAGGCTCATAGAAGCCCATTTTTGTATGATGACAAATATCAATTTTTTTGGACTTTGACTATGATGTATACTGGACTTTGATTTATACGTATATATGATGATGTTGATGATGGATATTTTGTTTAATTTGCATGTAATATATGTTGTATGTTTCTATTGTGTTTAATGTTTTTAGATGAGTTTTGATGAATGTGATATGTTTAAAATGTTTGGTTAAATATGTTTTAGATGTGGTTAAATTTTGATTTATTAAAATGACTTTAAGATATGATCCAACAAACATGCTAAATAAAAAATGTAACTAAACAAAATGAGGTAAAATTGGAATGATTGCTCAACTATGAATTTGACATATATACTTGATGGGTGTTCAAAAAACACTTGCACTTGTGGTCTTCTGAGATGTTAAATAAGATCATCAATGGGTAGTTACATATATCACGATAGGAATGTGGGTTTGAACAACTATATTTTTCTAGGATGATAAAAGGGATTTTATGTGTGTAGGTTGATATGGGAGAAAGGGATCTCCTTTTCAAATATTCCATAGGTAAGATACCCCAACTTTTCATATTATTTTGAATCAAATTGATCGATGCGGGAAGCCTTTTCACATGAGTAGTCATCCTTCGAGGGTATGGTCTACTTTTTGAGTTTTGAACTTGATGGTCATCCTTTGAAGGGATCATATGGTTCTACCATTTTGATATGAGTACCTATCCTTTGGGAGCATGGTCTAATTTTTTTTGATTGGATGGCCATTTCAAGGGATCAGTCCATGATCTTGATTGTTAGTTATTATTTATTTTTGCTAATGATACTTGTTTTCCTTCAAGGGATAGTCTATTATATTTTTATGTTTTGATAAGAGGAGCATCCAAATAATTTTCATATGTTTTTTGAAGCTGAGGGAAAAACCCTAATAGACCTTTTTGAGAAGGGGATAAAATGTGTATCTGACCTACACACACATGCCCCATGTCATGTTTGATTGGTATGAGATGGATGGGTGTAATGTTTTCAAAGGGGTTCCTACAAAGGAAGGAACCTACTCATGTGAAATATGTGATGAACAGAGCTGTGGTGCTCATCTTTAAGGCGTATTTAGGATGTTGACAGATAGCCACACCATTGCAATGATATGATGAAGTGATAGGATTTGGAGGTAACTACTATCATGAAAATGATCAATTATTTAATAATAGAAAGGCCACAAGTGTGATGCATTCAAAGGTTCCCTTTTTCAGGTTCCCCATCAAGAGAAGCAAGACGATACACTCCTGACCCATACTTGTGAGTGATAATGTATGGACCAATCCAATTGGGGGAAAATTTCCACATTTACTCCTCTCTAATGTAGTAACATTTTGATTTTATTTGAGTACAAGATCACCAATTTTAAAGTTCATGTTCCTTGACATGTTTATTGTATGCTCTGCTAATACATTGTTGATAGAATTGATGATGTTTTAGGGTTGCTATATGCTTTTCATCTAACAGTTCAAGTTGTGCTAAGTGGTCTTGGTGATATTCTTCATCTGAGATGAAATATTTGAGAGATACACAAAGTGATGGAATTTGAATTTCAAGAGGTACAATGGCTTTAGATCCATAGAAAAGTGAATAAGGGCATAGCACCCATAGGTGTGTGGATGCTAGTTCTATAAGCCCCAAGAGAGAAAATGGGATTTGGAGATGCCAATTCCTGCCTACATCATCTACCATTTTCATAAGGATTTTGTTAAGTGTTTTATTAGAGGCTTCAGCCCTGTCCATTTTCTTGAGGATAATATGGTGATGACAAGAAACTTAGTTTTATGTTAAATGTATCACAAAGCTATTTAACTTCCTTATTTTAAAGGATTTTCCATTATCTGTGACAAGCTTATGTGAGGATACCAAAATGACATATAATATTTTGATATATGAAGTTGATAATAGGTCCAAAATTTTTTTGAGGTCAAAGGGATGGATCAAACCATTTAGTGAAATATTCAGTTGCTTTGATTATGGAATGATGTTGTTGGGATGATTTTGGATTGATATCACTAATGAGGTCTAACCCCCATTGAGAGAAAGACCATAAGTCCTGACCAGGTTATAACGCTTGACTAGGGACGTGGATGAGATTTGAATGGAGTTGGAATTTAACACATTTCTTTACGTATGCACAACAATATTTGGTGATAGTAGGCCATTAATACCATAGTTCGTATGCCACATTTAGTGATGACATTGCCACTGAAGTGACCACCACATATGCCATCATGGAATTCTTTGATTTATTTGACTGATTCATGTGATTTAAGGCATCGTAATAGTATAATATAGAAACTAAATTTATAAATAATGCCACCTATGATGACGAAGTGAGTGATACATTGAAGAAGTGATCATTTAACACCATGTGATAAGTATGATGGTAGTTTACATTCTGGTGAGATAGTCATATATCTGGTATACCATAGATCAGGTGGATTGTTATTAATGTTATTGATGGAAGGTAGCTCATTTTGATGTGAAAGATGATCTAAGCATTGAACAACCATGAACATTTTAGTCTTATCACTTGATTTTTCTATTTCAAAAGGGATGATGGATCCGAGGGATGCCATAGTTTCTGAAAACCTATTAGAAGATCATGAAATGGATTGAATGGTGTAATGATCAAATGCACCAAGGAGAAATTCCACGAAAACCTTATATTTTTGAAGGATTTCATTTTTACATTGATACTCTCCTTTAACCTGACTGACGACAAGTTGTGAATCTCCATAGATTTCTAGGATGTAGACACCTAAGAGAATGGACAATATTTAAACCCATGATTAAGGCCTTGTATTCTTCCATGTTATTAGTACATTCAAAGTTAAGTTTGAATGATAACGGAAGTGGAATGTTCTAGGGAGGTATGATAATGACTTGGATCCTCCCCCTTCTTGGAACTTAGCACCATCAAAGAAGAGGGTCATTTTAATGGGGATGAAATCAGATTCATCAATGTTGTTGATTGATTCATTAGGAAAGACATTCATGAGGTGGTTGATTATTTGAAAGGGGTGCATCATGAGCTGATGATCTACAATGGCTTGACCTTTAATAGATTTCTGAGATATGATTTCAAGGTCAAATTCAGTCATGAGCATAAGCCATCGAGTTATGTGATCATTATGATAAGGTTTAGCATGCATGGATTTAAGTGGATTAAAGTTGGTGTTGACATATGTCTTGTGATTGAGGAGATAATGTCAAATTTTTGAGGTGGCGAATTATAATGCACAACACAATTTTTTAGCTTTGGTATAGCATGTTTCATATTCATGGAGTGTGTGACTAATGTAGTATACAGCCTATTCATGACCTTGATTATCATGGTGGGAAGCATAGATCCTAGAGCATGTTTTGAAGTAGATATATATAGATAAAATGGTTCTCCTTCATGAGGTGGAATAAGCTATAGGTGGTGATAATAGATATTGTTTGATTTCATTCGAAGGCTTTCTAGCAATTAGAATCCCAATGAAATTCTATGTCTTTGTGAGAGAAGATGGTGAAAAGGTTGACAATGGTCAGAAAGTTGTGATATGAAACATCAAATGGACTGTAATTTACCTTGAAGGCTACGTAGTTTCTTAAGATTAGATGGTGGAGGTATCTCAATGATTGTTCTAAACTTCACTGGGTCAACTTCAATGCCTTGAATAGATATGATGAACCTAAAAGTTTTCTAGTGAGGACACCAAAAACACACATTTTTCAGGATTAAGACAAAGAAAAAATTGGATGAGATGAGTGAAGATTGATTCAAGGACATCAAGATGGTCTTTTTTGTGATTTGGATTTTCTTAGGAGGTCATCAACGTAGTCAAATTTTGAAAATTTTTTGTATGAGGTCATGAATAATGTATGTCATGGCACGTTGATAAGTAGCCCCTACATTTTTAAGACCGAATGGCATGATGTGGTAACACAAGGTTCCCCAAGGGGTGATGAAAGAATATTTGTGTTGATCTTCAGGGGTGATGAAGATTTGGTTATAACCACAAAATTCATCCATGAGGGAAATAATTTCGTGGAAAAATTTTAGGTTGATGAGATTATCTATGTTTGGAAGAGGGAAATCATCTTTTGGACAAGCGAGATTGAGATCCCTAAAATTTGTGCAAATGAGTATTTTACCTGAGGCTTTGGTTACAGGGACGATGTTGGAGACCCATTGTGGATAGTCAATGGGTATGATGAAGTTAGTAGATAGAAGGCATTGCAACCCTTCCTTAATAAGGAGAGCTATACGAGGATACATTTTACAGAGTTTTAGTTTAACTGGATCTTAGTATTGTGATACATGACTATGTTGTGTATGAAAATGTTAGGATCGATTTCGGGCATATTGTTGTATGACCAGGTAAAGGCTTGGTTATATTTCATTAAGAACGAGGTGAAATCATTTAATTCTTATGGATCTAGAGATTCAACGACCTTAACTATGTGAGGATCGTGAGGGGTTCCTAAGTTAATGTCGAGGGTGGATTCATTAAGGAGAGTTGGTGTGTCAGATGGTAGGGATTTCTGAATAAAATGGTATTCAGTGCCCATATGGGAAAGGATATCCTGGTCTTCCTGATAGTGGAGCATATCTATAGTAGGTGAATATTCCTCAATCATTTCTGTCCAAACAAGAGGTAATGATTTGGTGGAGTTATTGGATTCATAGGTAAGTGTCCTTAAAGATATAGCATTGATTTAAAAAAAATTAGGTGGGATGGGTATAATTTTGTCATGTGTCCATGGGATCTTCAGGGTTTCCTGGTGGTGATGGTTTCAAAAATAGTTATGCATGTGGCATGTTCAGATGTAGTGGCTTCACACATTTTATAGAGTGAACCTTTTATAACCTAAACCAATTTTTTCATAGGCTTTAAGGGAACGTAGGATGAGTTGATCATGGGTTCCTTATTCATAATGCCTAAGGCCAAAACCTCTCCATGCACAGTGATGAAGATACATACATGAAAATTTTAGATTATCAAGAGATCTGAAGTTTAATGTGAAATTCATAGCATGGTGTGGATTAATATCATGGGATGGAGGATTATCAAGTCCCGCATAGAAAAGGTTGTATTTTGAGGTAAGTCTGACTGTAGGAGACAACATCTCTTACATATGGGTCATACATGGGTTACTTATCAGGGTGGCCATATGTTTTGGGTGAACGGATGGAGTTAAGAATGAGGAGATGATATTCCCCAAGCATGTAAGAAGTTTAATAGCCTCACTAAGAGAGGAATCATCTGGTAATTTGGAAGAAGGGATACATGCACTAGTGGATGCTTCATTAGATGGGTAAGATATAGATTTAGGTACAAGGATGTCATTTGGGTGGTACATCATGTTGCAGTCAACAAACGAATTTTAATCAGCGGGGATAGTGAAAGTCCCACCTTCATATTCATATTTGAGAAAATGATTGAGGGTGGAAGGAACACAACACATGGTACATATCCAAGGGTTTCCTGATAAATTTTTTTATTAAAAATCTCCTTCTATAATGTAGAAGAGTTTGTGTAAGGTTTTGACGTCGACTTTAAGTGGTAGAATGACAATGCCTAATGTGGTTGTGATAGTATCGTTGAAGGATAATAATAAAACTAGAGTTTGGGTGACAACAGTGTTGGGTAATTTGAGTTGGTCAAAGGAAAGATATGATATGATATTAATGACGACACCGCTATCAATAATGACCCTCTTGATGGAGATATCATTGATTTGAGTGGTAATAAAATGTGGAAGTTATTAGTACACTAATCTGAGAGAGGGAATATCAGATGGTTCAAATGATATAGCGGTATATGTTTTAAGAACACCCACAAAATTTGTGAAATGAATTGGTTCATTGGCTAGTACGGTTGTGGATTGTAGGGCTTCTATCATGGTTTGTTTATGAAAAGGCGATGTCTGAACTAGCTCTTACAGTGACATCCTAATAGGAGATTGGTGTAATTGTTTGATAGCAACCTTATGTATTGTGGTAAAAGAGGGTATTTTTACTTGTATGGAAATATTATCTTTTTATAACAGTGTTCAGTTAGATTCCTCGGGAGCTAAGGAAATAGATACCTTAGGTTTATTTAATGGATTTGATAATTCAGGGGGTGGGTTGTTTTACTGAATAGTGTGTGTATGTAAGAGAAAAATAGATAAGGTAAGGGTAAGGAGGAATACCTGTGAGTGAAGGTGGAAGGTGGGGTGTGTGTGTCATGATTTCCCAATCGAATGCCGATTGCGAGAACTTCCTTTTTGCTAGGAGGAACTACCTGTGAGTGAAGGTAGAATATGGGGTGCACACTCCTGATTTCCCAATCCAATGCCGATTGCAAAAACTTCCCTTTTTCTAGGAGGAATTAACTACGAATACAAAACAAGACCACAAGAGCAATATTAAACAATCTATGTCAGTGGAATGCGTAACGTATGCTAGATCTAGGAAGTGTGATACTTCCTAGAAGGCTATCAATCCACTGTTTGAAACAAATTAATGCAAAAAATGATGTAAACCAATAATATGCTACTATATTTTATATGATTTAGGTGTCTCATTCAAGTAAAATAAACAAATATAATCTAGCAGGATAGGTTATGATCATATCTGGAAATCAGATAGGTAAATAAAGCGGTTGGGAAAATTCAGGGTCAATCTTTAAGTGATTTGGGTTATTTGGGTGAAATATATGAGGTTGTTGTTATAGGTAGATTTTTCAGATACAGAGACCGATGTCAGTTTGGTATGACCAATGTCGGTTGAGAGGAGACTGATGATGGTTTGGGTTAACTGGCGTCATTAGAGTCAGGCTAATAGAAACTTAGTGAAGTTTTAGTTTTAATGATTCACTGGTATTTCCCAGAGAATGGACAGATAATGGTGAGGTAGATAACAATGTTTGGAGTAGTCAGAGGTGTCTGGAGTCAGGTATGGGAGGCTGGGAGGTTGTAGGTAGTTAGGTAAATGGATTAACAGGAAGGTGAGAGATGATGGGATAGAAAGGAGATTAGGACTCTTAAATAGAGATGAAGAAACTGATCTCACTAAGTATGGAAATATACATATTTAAATGTACTTATTGGTGTTTGCATACCTGGTGGTTGGATGGAGGTGATGGTTGATTCGTGGATCCTATTTTCAATGTCATGGATGTGCTTCTAGAATGTTACCATGAACACTTTCCTTTCATATCAGTGCTTGGTTGCTGGGTCAGGATATCCGAATGTGTAAGAGTGCTCTGGTGTATGCTTGTATGTAGATTTCTCTTATCCAAAACTTGAGTAATTCTTCCAACCTCTCAAACAAGGTTACCAAAGTGAATATATGGTAATTGACGATTGTTTAGGGTGACCATTTTCAGTTTCAGGTTGACCGACATCGGTTAAGGCGGTATATCCTAGGTTGTCAAAATAGCATATCTTGGCTATCTTTTGGCTAGTTTTTCCTATTGTTGCGGATCCAAAATGTGTTTTTTCATGTAAGTAAGTGTGCATGTGGTTATAGGAAGAATAGGCATGTGATTTTAAGGTTGAACTAAGTCTTAGTTGGTTATGGTAAGTAGGACTAAGTCTTAGTTAGTTATGGTAAGTGGATATTGAGTCCTAGTAAAAAGGAAACATGCTAGGAATCGGTTTATGATGAGGTGTATCGGTGATGTGGTGGGGTGAGGTGTCTAGGTGAGGTGGAAATTATTATAATTAAGGTAATTAAATAATGAATATTTTGAGAGTGGGGATTAATTTAATTGTAGGTAATTCAATTAATATACATGTGGGGTAAAGGGGGAGTGACCCAAATTTGGTGTCTACATTTTTCCCCTTTTGTCGCGTAGCTTGTATTTGTTAGTGATGTTGACAAAAATAGGAATTGGTTTCCCCATGTGTGGGTGGAGGTGATCCCCTCAAACCAAGAACTGTTGAGGTGGAATACGGAATCGGTGAGTGGTTTGAAAAATGTGGAGTTGGTGGAAGTCAAGGTAGGTGGGGAAGGGTATGAGTACTATGGGAAAGGGTGATGGTCAACTCGGGTAATAGGTAATAGGATAGGGTAAAAATCATGTAATGGGCAATGCCAATCAAACGCACACACACATATAGATTGCAACACAGTACCAGGTTGAAGAGATTACAAAATATACATCGTCTAAGGTCGATAGGTCTATATAAACAAAGGTGAAGTGATTCAGGTATCAAGGGTATAGGATATGGTCTGGAAACAAAACATAGGTTAGGTACGGGAATTTTTAGGTATGTTTCGGTACATCAAAGGTTTGGTTGGGATAAACGGAGTGAAAATAAGTAAGGTATGGTTGTTATGATAAAACAACATAGGTAACAACATCACAAGGTATAACGAGTACATAAGGTCAATGGTCACACCAATTAGGTCAGGTTTAGGAAAATAGGTCATGGCACGAGTAAGGCCAAGGTAAAGGTAAAATAACAAATCCCAAGATGCAACTAAGGAAATGTAGGGGTAGTTTGGGCTTATAGCTATTGTTCAATAGGTGTTCATAATGATAAAAGATGTTTGAGAACTAACGGTTACAGGTAAAAAGAAGCTTACAAAGGGAAAATATTTATAAGGGTTGATCGATTCCGGTTATATTGTGAAGGACGTCAGTTGGCTAGGGCACAAAGATGACCGATGTCATTCATGTTGAATTGGGGTTAAAAAAGGAAAATTTCACCTTTTATTGAATCATTTGTCATTTGCCAATTATAGAAAATGAAAAAAGGAGAGGTAGAAAGTTGGAAAGTGATAGAATGAGATGAAGATCTGAGTTGGCAAGCCTCATAGCGGGTGATTGGAATTCAGTTGGCGGGTCCATGAGATCAGTTCTACTAATTTCATTGGTTACAAGAGTGAGGTATTGATTTGGTGATGACAGAGGTGGGAGAGGGTTCAGGTGGTCCACCGGTGCAGCAGATAGATGTACCACTACACCGATGACACTACGATGAGGTAGGATTCTATCTTGATTCGTCATTTGTTGTTGAAATAGGTTGGTAAAAATTGGTTTTATTTAAAATTTGGGTGAATGTTTTGTTAGTGCGAAATCACAGCACCCCCAAATTAGCTCTAAAAAATGTGCTTTTCTAAGGTAGACTCATTTAGTGTGATTATATAAATTGAAATTTCCCCAAGGTGTGGGACCTTGCAAAATGGGAAAGCTCTCCAGATTGAAGGTTGGTTCCTTATTCCTCTATTTAGGTGCATTCATAGAAACTTGCAGAGGATCTGTTCTTAATCCTAATATAAACTTTACCAAGGAGACAGGGATAGAAGGAATATAGAAATTAAAACAAAGTTAAACTACAAGGTGATGTACCAAAGGAAGGATGAAAAATTATTTTTCTAATAGACACAAACCAACAAAATGAATACAATAAAAAAACACAAATAGCTAGATATATAATGGGAGACTAGATGAAAGCAAAAGAGACAAGAAAGGATCTAAAATCGATCACAGACGTGTTTTATTGCTTTGTAGATTGATACAGTCCATTACAAAAGTAGCCAAGAGGCAGGCACATAATGTAATTTTCGATGGAAGGCCTGAACCCCACAAATCCCTTTACTAAGAGGATAAGGGAGCCTGTAAAACAAATAATTTCCAGCCCTTTACAATGAATCATGCCCCCGTATTTATAGATTCAACCTAAAAGAAGAAAAGAGAGAGAAGCGGGAAAAGCAGGTTAAAGCTCAACCACCGCTATTAATGCCTCTAATGAAATCTCTCCCCAATCCATCTTTACTACATCAATACTTGGTTCGACACCTTGAAGGAAGAGGAAACAGTGAAACAGATAAAAAAGATCCTACATTGAAATTCTGAACACGTTTCCTCCAATTTTCTTCACTTAACCTCCTCAAAATTAAAGTTTCAGACCTCCATGGCATGGGTGAGGCCAATATCTTTCCAATGGAATCAGATTTGTAATATTTCAATCCCTGAGTCAAAAGATATGCCCCTTTGAAGTTTGTATCGGGTTTGCTTTCCCCTGGGACACGCGACAGTCTAGCGCTCGTTTAGGAACCTTTTCTCTATTCACCCCTTGAATCAGCACCATACTGAAACTTGGCATTCTCTGCTTATACATTTATACTTATCCAATTTTGAAGCCTTTTCTATCTTCCTTTTAACTTTGTTTCCTCTTATGCAGGATCGTGATTGATCCAATATTTGGCACAGGGACGAAATATAGATAACAAGTTTAATTTTTGAAAGTAATGGGTAAAAATTAAGGAAATGAGGGGTGGTAATGTCCAATGTAGGTTAAATAGGAGTGGGAATGAAGCTAGGATATGTTTGGGTAGATTAGAATGGGTATTTAGGTCAAATTTGAGAATTTTGTGAGAAATAGGGTAGGGGTTTGTAGATTTTGATGTCACGATAGTGATCGATGACAGTTTAGGGTTGGCTGACATCGGTTGGCCTTGGTCGACCTTGGTCAAGTATTAGGTGACCGATTCCAGTGATTATGGACTGATGTCAGTCAAGAGTGACTTATGTCAGTCAGGTATAAGGGAAAATAGGTCAACAACTGAGATAAGGTGGGAGGGAATGATAGGAAATGAGATATAAAGGTAGGTATACTGAGAATGGGTAGGGTAATAGGTACCAATAGGGGTGAGTGGAGGGATGTCAAATTTTGATGGGGGGGAGAAAGGGTAGTCTTTGGGGTTGGGGTGTGGCTACGAGGTAATAAGTAGGGAGAGTCTTGGGAATAGGTTAGTTGGTTATGAGCTACGTTGGGTGATGTTAGGGTTTAATAATGTTGTGGTTTGTTGGATGCAGGGTAGGGACTAACTACGGATGTAGGAAAAATTTCCACCACTGTTACTAATGGTACGATCGAGCATGATTTCCGAGGAGTGGAGGCACGTGACAAGCGTCGGCTTGATTGGGGTCTAACACTACAGGCACATTGTTTGGGAGCTGAGCTTAATGGTCACACTCATCAACAGATGGGATTCAATGACCAACACATTTCATTTACCGACAGGTGAGATCATAGTCACCCTGGAGGACGTATACAGGATCCTGTGTCTACCTATAGTGGGAGAGTAGGTGTATTCTATTTCCTCATAGGAATCAGAGGAGTTGATGTTGGAGGTGTTCGGAGAGGGGATGATTGAGATGAGGTTCCATAGCACGAGCCTAAGTTATGGAGATAAGTACGTGACTCATCCTCAGGAGATGAGGTTGTTTGTTCTGATTATGGAGGCAATGTGTTGTTTTACACTGCTAGATGTGGAGGGTGGGAGATTCCCATGGGAACTAATGGGGGTTCTCCTTGACATGATGGAGGAGAGGATCTATTTTTCTTGGGCACCAACATTCTTGGTACATTTATACAGGGATCTATGGGCCTATGGGAGGCTACGGAGGTTCAGTTTGTGTTGTACATTTCGTCACTACTGGGCATACGAGCACATCATATGTGTGCATCCATGGGTATGCCCTAACATTATGTATTCGATGTTGGCTTGGTTTGAGTTAACTATAGGCATTGGGTTCCTGTTGTTAGAGAGCGTAGGGTTGTTAGGGCTACACACGATGTAGCTTACTACAGAAACATACTAAAGGGGTTGTCTAGAGTGGACATTATTTGGAAGTTGTATGTTGGTTCCCCTTCATACAAGAAGATGGCAGTAGAATTAGATGAGCTGCAGCTTCTCAAATGGATAGAAGGGTGAAGTGTCGGATAACATGTGATGATACCCATGGATAGGGTCGGATGACAGTTTGTGTTGCCTCACGATGTACCTATACCATTCCCTCAGTACAAGAGAGACAACATGGAGAGGCATATGCCTCTACCATAGCCGATGATGCCAACAGGGCAAGAGGAGTAGGTAGTGGGACAAAATATTAATGATTTTAAAGTGACAAAAAGATACAGGCAATGGTGGGCAACACAGCTATGAGCAACACCACCGAGGCTAGGGAATCTTGATCTAGCCATGGTTACTATTCAGAGGTACACATTATAGGTGTAGGTGGCTACCCTTCTGACACAGCTAGTAGTAGTGCAGGGGAAGCTGAAAGGATATTAGGAACAGTTTCTACATTACAGGCACTGGTAGCATCCCCTCAGCCCTAGGTTGCATAGGGACATGCACCCGCATAGGATGGAGATGGAGATGGGGGACAGGTGGCCACCTTATAAGTGTAGGTAACATGTTTATAGGGCTAGTTGGCCACTACATAGGCATAGATTGTGGCCTTATAGGCCCAGGTCGTAACACAGACACCCTCATAGGCCCAGGGACAAGGTCCCATTTTAAAAGAAGCAGGGGGACAAAGTCCCATGATACAGAGAGGAGGGCAAGGGTCATAGATACAGGGGTTGAGGCCACCAGTACCAGGACAAAGCTTGCAGGTTACTGCAAGACCTATGGCACCCCCACAGATAGTACCAATGGATCGATTCAAGGATGACCTAAATAAGGCCATATAATACGAGGATCATTTGATTTCTTTTAGGATAGACATTCCTTCCTATGCAGAGTATAGGGCACAACATGCCTCGAGTGAGAGGACAATATCTTGCACACATAGTGAAGAGAGTACAGCGGGACAACAAACCCAGAGACAGGGTCAGGGTGAGGCCACTAGTTCACAGAGACCTGACCCAGTGGCAAGACAGACAGAGGTGGTACCTAGACCCATAGAGGCTAGAGAGATGATGGCAGGGTGTCGAGATGGAGGAGAGGAGGAGGAGACATATGATACTGGCCTGGACATCAGATGGGCCGACAATTGATGTCTTCATTTTGTTTATTATTTTTGATATATATCGGCCTACGTGCCGATGATATTGAGGTTGTACATGATATTTTTTGAGAGTTTTGATTATATAGTGGCCTGCGTGTCAAAAATGGTGAGGCTGTAAATGAGAGTTTTTGAGATACTGGTATTTATTTGTATCTGTGTATGTATGTATTGATACATATACTCTCCCATTTATATATTTGATGATGTTTCTTGGATGGATGTACTTGTGTTGTAAAATTTTCATTGTTATATGTATATAGGTGGAAACTAGGTGGATTAGGCATGATGGAGTTAGGTCGTTTTAGACATGATGGATTCAAGTTGGTTTAGGCATGATGGAGTCAATTCATTTAGGCATGGTGGGGTCAGGTCATTTAGGCATAATGGAGTCTTATTTTTAATTTTGATTTGATGTCTAAGTTATTGTTAACATGGTAAATAAATGATAAGTTATATGTATGTTATGGTGAAGATTTCCAAAATTTGTGATATTATGGAAATGTGAAATGATTAATTAGATGTTTTTATGATGTGGTAACATGGTAGATATGTATGTTTGAATTAATTTCCAAGTGTTGTAGAAAATGGAAACTAAGATAGAATATGAATAGGAAAATGGGTGAAAATAGGTTAGAGTAAAAAGTGGTCAAGCTAACCTTTAAGGACCTCATGCCCTAGGAGTGCTTCCTACATAGCCCCGGTAAAAAAGGGCCTCAGGCCGATGTAGTTCTCCCATAAACTAGGGAAGAATATGATGAATTAAAGGAATGGGTTGGGAGGTTTTAGGCATGATTGAGTCTAGGTGATAGACATGGTTGAGTCGTAGGTGATGGGAATGGTTGAGTATTAGGTCATAGGCATGGTTGAGGCTAGGTCATAGGCATGGTTTAATCTTAGGTGATAATGGAAAGCTTTTAAAATGTAGGTGTAGATGGTCTGGTCCTGTATAGGGTAATCAATAAGTAATGAGGAAGGTAAATGGTAAGAGGTGGTAAAAGAGCCACTTAATTAATAAGAACCCTAATGAGTCCACCATACCAAAGATGAGATTATGAACGTAGGACCCTAAATGTGTTACATAATGGACTATTCTAAGGGTGAAGAAAGTCACATAATCAAAAAATTTCAAAGTTGCGGCTAGTTCCTTGAGCGGGCAGAGAATTAGGGTGAAAAGGAAATGAGGTGAAAATGGGTGGTTTAACATAACCTTAGTGTATGAAAACATGTTTACCTGGCAAGAAACCCATGATAAAAAATAGGTAAGTCCATGACAAAAAGTTATCATTTTCTTCATTGTTTTTATAGACTGATCGATGCATGAAGTATATATAGGATAAGTATATTATCTCCTTGAGGTCTTCATGAAGTTGATCAGTGCAGGAAGCTTCTAAATTTTTATTTGTTTTGCATGGATATTCCCTTTTGTTTTTTGATAGGCTACGTGAAGTATGGATAGCTTTGTATAGTTGTCCTTTGAGGGAGAAATCTATTTATAGCAGCGAGATAGAGAAAAGATATGTCCTTTATGAGGGAGTCATCTCATTGTTGGAAGTTTGACTCAAGGAGTTGAATCCCATTTTACTTTTAGACATTTAAGTCATGGACAAGACTATAGAGGAAGAGTAGGTTCTTGTTTAGAAGAAAAAACCATAGCACATAGAGGTTAACTATGGAAGATATTGTTTCAGGTGATGAACGACCATGGGATTCTATCTTTGAAAAAGATAAAAATTATCCATGAGAATCATGCCATGAGTAGAGTCGTGGCACTCATATTGAAGATAAGTTTGAAAGGTGACAAGTAACCACATGATTATTGTTTAGTCATTGATATTCAAAACGGGTAATCATGGAAGGTGAATGAAGCTCAAGGGATGGGCGGTCAATCAATAAAAGGTGATATAGGACTTGATTTCAATAATAAAATAGTCTAATATTTAAGGAATTGAGAGGCTCAGGTTCAGGTTTACCTTCAAGTGAAGACAAATGATAAGCACATGATCCATAGGCATGAGTAACCATATAGGGTCTAAGCCAATTAGGAGCAAATTTTCCCTGCTTACTTTTCTCTTCTTTGGTTACATGTTAATTTTCCTTTAGGACGAGGTCACTAACTTGAAAGGTTTGTTCTTGGACATGTTTATTGTAGGCACATTTGATAGGTTTTTGGTAGATTTGGAGATGATCAAGAGCATTGAGATGACATTTATATAATAACTCAAGTTGTGCCAAACAGTCCTAGTCAAAGTCATCGTCGTTGATCATGTCTTGTAGTGAGATGGGGAGAGATGGAATCTAGATTTTGAGAGGCAAGACATCCTCATTACCATAGACTAGATAGAAAGGTGTGGCAGTAGTCAAAGTTCGAACACTAGTGCGGTAAGCCCATAAGGTGAAAGGAATGTGCGTATGCAAATCCTTCCTAGTATCGTCGACTACTTTCATAAGAATTTCGTTCAAGGTTTTAGATGTTGATTCTGCTTGGCCATTTTTTTTGTGGGTAATAAGGTGAAGAGAAACTGATTTGAATGCCAAAATCGTCGCAAATATTTTATAGGGTTTTGTTTTCGAATTTCTTCCATTATCAATGATGAGGCGGTGAGGGACGCTAAAGCAACAAATGATGTGATGGTTGATAAATTCACATATTTTCTCATCTTTTTTAGAAATGAGGGGAATGACTTCTACCCATTTAGTGTAGTATTCAGTAGCGGTTATAATCCTTTAATGGAATTGTGAAGAATGAGGATTGATTTCTCCGAAAAGATCCAAACCCCATTGAGAGAAAGGCCAAAGGTCTCGTGCGACCTGTAAGGCATGACTAGGTATGTGATGAAGATTATAATGGTTTTGGAATTTCACACAATGTTTGACATAGTCATAACAGTCATGGTTTAGGGTTGGACAATAATATCCCAGGAAAATAATGTGTTTAGTGACAACTAAACCACTAAAGTGGCCTTCAAAAATTCCATCGTGAACTTCCTTTATTGTGTAAGGAATTTCAGAACTTGTAAGGCATCATAAGAGAATACCATTGAATCCACATTTGTAAAGAAGACCACCACTGATGACATAGTGAGAGAGACTTTTAAGAAAGGCATTTGTCCATTACGAGTGAGATCAAGTGCCAGAATTAAAAGGGAAAGATAGTATGAAAACTAGTTATACCAAAGGTCACATGGGTCAGGTGCAACGGCTCCAATGGAGCTGACCTCACAAGATACACAAGAGGGTGAGTGCAACCTTTGTATTGTGACCAAGAATTTGGAGTTGGAAGATGAAGTGGGTATCTAAGAAGCCAAGAAGGCCATGGTATCCACAAAGTTATTAGTAGAATGTGGGGTGGTTTGAAGTTTGTAACAGTCAAATGTAGTCAAAAGTATGTCGACGTGATATTTGTACCTTTGTAGTATTTTGTTACAACACTGGTATATACCATTGACTTGGTTTACAACCAATTGGGAATCAGTAAAGATATTAATGGATTTAACATCTATGGAGATGGTGGTTTGAAGGCCTAATACGAGTGCTTCATATTCAGTGATGTTGTTAGTACAATCAAAATCTAGTTTGAAAGATAAAGGCATATGTTCACCATCAAAAGGAATGAGGATAATAGCTGCACCACCTCCAAACTAACATTTGGAACCATCAAATAATAAGGTCATCTGGTAAGTGGTATCATCCAAAGAGAGGGTAGAAATGGATTCATCCAGAAAATCGAAGTTAGAGGGTTGATCTGTAGAAAGAGGAGCATCTGCTAGATGGTCAGCAATGGCCTGGCCTTTAACAAACTTTTGGTGGATGAATTCAAGGTCAAGGTTTTTAAGAAGCATGGGCCAACGTGCAACACATTGATGTAAGTAGGGTTTGGTGTACATGTAATGTAGGGGATCTGTGTTAGTGACGACACAAATTTTCTGGTTGAGTATGTAATGATGAATTTTAGTGGTGACAAAACTAAGGCTAAGAAACATTTTTCAGCATGGGTGTACCTAGTTTCGTATTTCAAAAGGGTACAAATTATGTAATAAACCACTTGTTCCTAGTGTTTCTCGTCGTGATGAGTGAGGATGACACTTAAGGAATGATTGGTAGCATAAATGTATAGGTAAAATGGTTGGTCATATTTAGGGGGAATTTGAACCGATGGTTGAAGAAGCTATTCTTTTAAGGTGGCAAAGGCTTTGTGGCATTCATCATCCCATTTGAACGAGATGTCCTTTTTGAGGAGATGATGAAATGGTTGGCAGTGGTCAGAAAGTTGTGAAATAAACCGACGAATAGATTACAAATTACCTTGTAAAATTTGAAGTTGACAAAGATTAGTAGGTGGAGGCATTTTGAGAATAGCCTTTACTTTAGCAGGATTGACTTCTATACCACACAAAGAAACGATGAAACTGAGTTTTCCTAAAATTACCACGAAGACACACTTCTTAGGTTGAAAGTGAACACAATACTTGATGAGGCGGTGAAAGATGACCTTAAGTATTATCAGGTGTTCGGCATGATGTTTGGATTTATAAATAAGGTCATCTATATAATCTTCTAATATGCGATGCATGATGTCATGGAAGATATAAGTCATGGCTCGTTGATATGTAGCCCCAACGTTTTTAAGGCCAAATGGAATGAATCGATAGCAGAAGGTCCCCCAACAAGTGATTAAGGAAGTTTTTTTTTGATCTTCTAGAGAGAGTAATATTTGATTATAACCCAAGAAACCATCCATCAGTGATAGCATTTCATGGCCGGTGGTGAAATCAACTACTTGGTCAATGCCTGGTAGAGGAAAGTCATCTTTAAGGCAAGCTAAGTTGAGGCTGCGGAAGTTCGTGCAAATGAGGATTCCCCCTGTCACTTTTGTGATAGGAATGATATTAGAAATCCACTAGGGATAGTCATTGGGTAGGATGAATTGAGAGAAGGCACTAAATTTCTTCTTTGACCAGAAGAACAATGCGAGGATGCATTTTCCGTAATTTTTGTTTTATGGGTTTGGCATTAGGAATAATTACGATATTATGAACCACAATGTTTGGGTCAATACCAGGAATATTAGCAGTGCTATGGTCCCAAAAGAAAGAAGTAAAATCTTCCTATTCAATAACATCTAAAGATTGGCCTATCTTTAGAATGTGCAGGTCGTCCTGAGTATTAATGTTGATTTCAATAGTTGATTTGTTCAACATGGTTTGTGTCTTAGAAGGTAACGACTGGTGAATATAAAAATCTTCCGCACCAATGTAAGTGAGTATAGAATCATTGTCCTAAAATTGAATGACCTTAATAGAAGGTGTCTCATCATCGATCTGTCAAGATACAAGAAGGGAAGAGAAGAGGGAGCCTTGCCATCACATTTATAATTCAGAGGTCCCAAGGAAATTGTGTTCATGAGAAAAAAAGTTAGGAGGAATAGATTCAGGATCTATGGAATCTGTGGGTGAAGGTGGTGACATTGGTGAATGGGGTGGGGAAGGTTTGTCTTCCTCAATGAGGTCAATGCGGGCCTTCCTGGAAGATGGTATGGCAAAGCCAATGCCACTATGATTTTTTTGTCTATGGGTGGTACATGAAATGACGATATGGAGGCCTTGTTTAGAAAAACCAAAACCAAATCCTTTCCATGTACATAGGTGAAGGAAAGTATTGGTGAAGCGGTGGTTAGTAAGATATTGGAGGTTGGATGAAAATGGTCATGTTTGGGATGGAGGTTTGGGTGAATAAGTGATAGTATCAAGTCCCCCATACATTAGATTGGTGCGAAGGTGAGGAGGACCATATGGGAAAACCTCACCTATGCAGTAGTCATAACAAGGGTGTTGGCGGAGGCTTCCATACTCTTGTAGAGTGAGGAATGTGTTAATATTGTAGAGGTGATACTCCCCCAGAGTGAGGCGTTGAAAAAAACCTTCTTAGAGATTGGTAGTAGTATATGGGTAGCGGGGATAGATGAATCACTAGACGATTGGGTAGGAGTGGTATCGATTGGTTGGGAATTACATGGGTTAGCTTCAGAGGCTGCGACAGTAGTAGGAATAGAAGAGTTAGGTGTGGGAGAGGTGGTGGTAGCATTAGTGGGTGAAGGATAAGTGGTGGTGGTAGCAGATGCCTTAACTAGCACAAGTACATCTTTAGGTTGGTACAACATGTTACAAGTTTTGAATGGCGATGGGTCGGTGGGGATGGTATAGTTATGCCATTCATGTTCAAATTTTTACAAAGTGGTGTAAATCCGATGGGACACAACCCATAACATGAATCCAAGGTATGTTGAGTAATAGGTTATACTATAACTCTCCCTCTAAGACGTAGAATAGTTATGGGAGAGTGTGAGGGCTTACACGAACGTGAAGGATAATTGTGCAAAGGGTGGAGGTGATGGCATAGTTGAAGGAGCACAACATAACTGGGTTATCATGAATACAATTGGAAGGGCTGCACATTTGACTATATGCAAGGGAGGAGATAATGTTAATGCTAGCATCACCATTGATCATGACGCGTCGTACATGTAGGGCTTGTCTATGAGATTCAGAAGTTTGGACAAGATCGTATAAAGACATATTTAGAGGGTAATGATGTAATTATTTTATCATTGTATGATGGGTGACCCCATCAAAGATAGGGTATGTGGGTCCCTGAATGGTGATTTTAGGTATGGGTATAAATGGTATATTGGGCATGGGATTGGTTGATGGGTTAGTTTCTTTTTATTTTCCTTTTTCTTTTTGGGGGTTGGTGGAAACTTGAACCATGCTAATCTGAGGGGAGGTGGTAAATGGAGAAGGTTTAGGATGAGTAGTGCAATGACATGATGGGCATAAACCCACTAGGGGGGAAATACTTGTGAAGTGAGCTAGGCACACCGGAATTTGGGTGGTGATTTTACTAACTCTCTGATACGGACCATGTTGATCTCGAATTTTGGAGGTGGAAAAAAGGGTTGTGGGGGTAAAGATGTTGGTTGTTGAAGAAGCAAGGGATGATGATGTGTGGTGATAGGTGAAGGTGGAACATGGTCCTCATTAAGAAGGCCATCATCATCAAAATTTTGTTCAGGAGGGAAAATTTGGAGAAGAACAATTTTTAGAGCCTTACAATTATCTACATCATCTCATGACACACGATGATAGGAACTAATCTTGGTTTCATAAAACCCTTTTGATTTTGGTTTGAGAGTATCGTAAAGTCAAAGTGGCGGTAATGTGATGATGGAAGTCTGTAAGAGACTAATTAAAATTTTGGTGTAGGACCCTGCTAACTTAAAACAATGGGAAGTGAGTGTGGGTTTGGGTAAAGGCATGGATGATCATGAGGGAAGAGGATTTATAGGAAGGGGAATGGGTTGGCCCATTGGTTTGGTAAGTGGTATTGTCTTAGGTTTTAATGGAATTTTCTTGGGTAAAGGTGTGGTAGAAGAGATAGTGATGGAAGGTTTTGTTTGTTTAACTACCTTATTAGTAGGTAGTGGGTTCTTATCTTTGGGTTGCACCTTCTTGGGTAAAGGTGACACCGGAGTGCGAGATGTAGAAGTAAAATCAGATGGTGGAAGAGGATGGTTTATCCATGGGGACAACCAAGATGTGGTGGAAGTGCTTGGTAGAGGTTGGGTGGATGGTATGGGTTGAATTTTTATAGGAAACGTTGGGATCATAGTAATTGGTGGAGGTAAAGGTGGTTAGAACTGTACAGGTGAGGGCAAGGGTGTTTGTTGTGTGGGTAAATTAGGTGTAATGAAGGATCGTGATGTAGCAGTAGATTTCTTATCTTTTGACTAGCCTTGGGTAGGAAACTATTTGGTCATGGTTGATGGATGGGGCCCTACGATGGACGGAAGGGGTGAAGGTGACAAAGGTGTGGTAGGCAAGACTGGTGTATGAGGCCTAGAAGTTTGGGTCTTCCTTTTAAGTGGAGGAATAATATTGTTGCAGGTTTGGGAAGATATGGATAATTCCAATTTGAAAGATGGGTGAGTAAGGCTTGATGTCGGCATGACACCCAAGGTAGTGATGGATCTAGATACAGATGAAGATATAGGTGTGGGTAGGATTTTAGGTTTTGGAATGGTTTTAGCTATGGGTAAAGGTTTGGATGTAGGTAGAGATGATGAAGAAGAAGTTGTTTTGATAGGCATGGTCAGTGCTGATCTTGTTGTTGGAAATACTTTTGGGTAGATTGTGGAAGTATATTCAGGAAACATTTGCATTTGAGTCAAAAATGGGAGCTGAAGATGTCCCCAAAGCATGGAATTATCAAAGTAATCCTAGTGATCAGCCAGCCGTGAAAACTGGAGTATTGTAGAGAAAGATGGAGTTGGTTTAGTGGAAATCCCTATAAAATATGTATGTGAGACAGGGAATTGGATAGCCTCAGAATATATCAACAAAAGAGTTGAGATCATATCAATGGGGTCCTACGATGCTGAGGGAGAACTACCCTCAATAGGTACTTGAATGTATGAAGGATCTCCCATGGGTATGAGATATGGTAGGTGAGGTGAGGTAGACTTATACCTTGGTGGAGGAAAAAGAGATGATGATTCTCCTATGGATGGGAGAATTAATAGTGTTGACTGTTTGGTATGTTGTAAGGTAGACGGTGAAATGGAATCGGTAGAAAGTGTGGGTCCCTCCATGAGAGAAGGGGGAGATGAAGGGGAATCCTTTGTGGGTGAAGGAGTAGAGGAGGTATGATCCTCTATGGGTAGAGGAGCTTGTGCCAGAATTTCCTCGATGGATGAAATAGGTGGAATTTGAGGAACGAATGGTACGATATAAAAACTGTGCAGACTTCACGGACATTGTTGTTACTAGATGAAGGCTCACTATTTTTATTAGTCGACGGTTTATGGTTAGGGAATGAATTTTTAAATATGTGAAAATTTTGATTTGTCAGTGCATTCAGGTTGTCCACAAAGAGGTCTCCATTATCTATCATCTCTTGAACAATGTTGTTAAAAGTGATGCAGTTATCATCACTATGGCCTTTAACATGATCGTAATTATAGTAGTAGTGCTCCTTATACCATGTGGGCATAGGACGAGTGGGATCAAAACCAGTATGAGGTTTTATGGGAGGAAGTGTAATGGCTCCAACTTTAAGAAGCTTTTCCAAGACTAAAGAATAGGGCTCTCTACTTGAAGTGTACTTCCACTACTCCAACCAGAACTAAAAGGTTTGAACGGGGCGTTCTTGTTTCATAATTAGATTTTATTTTCTTCAATGGCACAAATTTCTAGCTTTCATGCCATGGTGAACACTTCGTCAAAGGTTTGGAAGGTTTGTACCTATAGAGTTGGTGAGATGTCTCTAGCACAAGCTCTAGTGAACAACTCAATAAGTTCAGTTTGAGGTAACTGAAACGTTTACTTGTTGATAAAACTCCACCAGTGAACAAAAAAATCTACATTATATTCTTCTTCATATTGTCATTTCGAATACAAGTCGGTCATGGTGACCTTCTTGACTACATTGATCGAGAAGTGGTCTAGAAATGCCTCAACCACTTGGTTGAAGGAGTAGATGGACTTTTTGGGTAAATTGTTATACCAAACTAAGGTGGGTCTTGTTAGGGACATGGGAAATATTTTTAAGAGCAAAGCATCATCATGGGAAATTAGGTAGCACTCGTTCTTGAATGAACAAAAGTGTTGTGGTGGGTCCTCTTTACTATTAAAATGGTTGAACTTGGTAATTTCCCAATGTACATGGTATGTACGAATAGGAATGGATGGATGAATAGGCTCATTACATATTTCATCATAGGTCAAGGAGTTACGAGACTTGAAAATCTATGCTTCTAATGTCTACATATTTTCCATCATCATCCTAATGAGGTCATTAGTGGGTTATGAGGAATGGGTGCCTCCTGTAGTAAAGGGAGGTGTATGATGTGGATGGCATCCTAGTAAATGATGGTGCCAAATATGAAAACTATGATGGGGGATAGATACAGGTGGAATGTACCATGAATAGGAAAAAAATGAGTCAGGGGTTACTGATGATGCGTGTAAATAGATGGGGTGGTCATAATGACTCTCGTGGTAATGGGTGGTATAGACTGAGGGATAGAAATAACCATATTTTTGAAAGGGGTGTGGGTTTCTGACACTGGAGGTGGTTGTGATGCAATCGTCACATACGAAGAAAAGGGGGTGGATAAGGTTATGATCAATGCAGCTGGTGAAGGAATGGTTGACACTATGTGTGCAATAGATGTCATTGGGGCAGCGGTTATGGCAGAGGTAGAACCTAACTAAGATACCACATGGGGTAATGGTGATGAGGGAAGTGCCGAGCTAGTGGTAGTTTACGCAGAAGTGGGTGTAAGGAAAAGAAGGATAGATATAGGCATGCCGTATATTAATTATCCTGAGGAGTACTGGGTAGATGAGTGTGTGAGATAGTATTATAGGACTACTATATTCTGATCAAGGAGTCTTGTGAACTCCTCGTCTCTAGTAGAAATGGGGATAAATCGAGTTAGGTCCATAGGTGACAGGATGGATGGAAGCGATGGACTAGGTGGGAGTAGTTGACTGCTAACGTAAAATACAAGGGCATTAGTTTTCTTCTAAGTCAACACCATGTCAATTAGTGTTGAACTAGTAAGACTACATTCTATAAATGACACGAAAAATAGTAGAAGTAGAGAACGATGAAGTTCGGGGGGTAAATTTGGTCAATGCTTTGATTAAGAATAAAACATAGAAACCAATGATGGTCGTTATGACCGATGACGGTTATAGGGGAACCGATGATGGTTATGATAACTGATACTGGTCACTATGGAAAGTACCAGTTTCAGAAAATGAAGCATAATTGATCAATATTAACTGGGGAAACTGTACCTGACAGAGATATCAAAAAGTTGGGGGATATGATGGTGTGTTAAGGACCAAAAATAGAAAAGAAAAGGTGATGAAGGCTATTTTAGGTAAAAACAACCAAAATAGCCAAAATTTGACACTGGTTAGGTAAACCGACAATGGTCAGATGTAAATTAGTGATGGCCATTGGACCGACGCCGGTTACTGTAAAATTAGAAGAAATGAAGAAAAAATGGATTTTGGTGAATTAAACTAGATAAAGGATCAACCCAGAAATTTGAGAATGACAAGTTAAGGTCCTGACACACTCAGAATAGCCAAAATACTCTAGCTATGATGGGGAGTGTGAAAGGAAGAAGAAAAATGGAGAATCATAACTCACACCTCAAAACGTAAGTCAAGAACAAAGATAAGAAAAACACATAATCCTAAAAGTGAATTTATGTATGTTTTAGATTATGCTATTAAGACTGACATATGAATTTAGAACATAGTATTTGGTTATGAAGGCATCCTATGAAGAAGGAAATCTAAAGGTGAGGTTTTAGGTTATGTTATGGTGGGGGTGGTCCTTTCTCTTAGGTGATGACTGGAAAAAGATAACTAGCTATGCGCCCACTGTCAATCCTATGATCATGCGATCGTTGAAAGCTTCTTCCGAGTGGGATGTTGTTTAATAAGATGTGTAAATTCAATTTTGTGTAGTTTGGCAAAGAGAGAGAAGAGAGAAATCTTCTTTCTATGGTTCAACTATGTCAACCATCAGTTGAGCATGACTTATAGCATATAGGTTGCCCTCATTTTTAAATGTGAGCTAATAATGTAGCATACAAGAATGAAATTCAACAAATTTTATAACCCAAATTAACAATTATATTTGATGAATAAAATGATGAATAGGTCAAGAACAAGATCTTTCACTACCATGCAAATGCAAGAAGGAAGAATTGGTTCGTGTTAAGCACCAAATGACAAATGTCATTTTAGAAAAATAGAAGAAAAGAATATTACCAGGGAGAAGATTAAATATGTATTTTTCAAAAGGAAAGAAACATAGAAAAAGTTTCCCTATATGAATAAAATGCAATGAACCCAAGAGAGGGTCCCACCGAGCGTGCCAAAATGTTTCGCCAAATAGTGTGCATACGTAAGAGGAAAAAAGATAAGGTAAGGGTAAGGAGGAATACATGTGAGTGAAAGTGGAAGGTGGGGTGTGCGAGTCCTGATTTCCAAATCCAATTTTGATTACGAGAACTTCCTTTTTCTAGGAGGAACTACCTGTGAGTGAAGGTAAAAGGTGGGGTGTGTGTGTCCTGATTTCCCAATCCAATGCCGATTGTGAGAACTTCCCTTTTACTAGGAGGAACTACCTGCGAATATTAAACAAGACCAAAAGAGGAATATTAAAAAATATATGTCAGTGGACTGCCTAGCGTATGCTAGATTTGGGAAGTGTGATACTTTCTAGATGGTTGTCAATCCACTGTTTAAAACAACTTAATGCAAGAAATGATGTAAACTAATAATATCCTACTGTAGTTGATATGATTTAGGCGTCTCATTCAATTACAATAAACAAATATAATCTAACAAGCTAGGTTATGATCAAAATTGGAAATCAAACAGGTAAATAAGGTGGTTGGGATAGGTCAGGGTCAAGCTTTAAGTGATTTGGGTTGTTTGGGTGAAAGATATTAGGTTTCTAATATAGGAAGATTTGTCAGATATAGAAACCAAAGTTGATCTAGTATGACCGATGTTGGTTGAGAGGAGACTAATGATGGTTTGGGTTAACCAATGTCGGTAGGGTCAAACAGATAGAAACTTAATGAAGTTGGGTTTTGATGATTATCTGGTATTGCCCATAGAATGGATAGATAATGGTTCGGTAGATGACAATGATGGGAGTATTCAGAGGTGTCTGGAGTCAGGTATGGGAGGGTAGGAGGTTATAGGTAGTTAGGTAAAGGGATTGATAGGAAGGTAAGAGGTGATGGGATGTAAAGGAGATTAGGAGTCTTAAAAATTTATGAAGAAATTGATCTCACTAAGTATGGAAAGATACAAATTTAAATGTACTTACTGGTGTTTACATACCTGGTGGTTGGATGAAGGTGATGGTTAATCCATGGAGCTAGTGGCCTGTGCCATGGGTGTGCTACCCAGAATGTTACCGTGAATGCTTTCCTTTCAGATTAGTGCTTGGTTGTTGGTTTAGGATGTCTGGATGTCTAGGAGTGCTCTGGTGTGTGCTTGTATCCAGAGCTCTCTTCTCCAAAACTCGAATAATTCTTATAACCTCTCAAAAAAGGTTACAAAAGTGAATATATGGTAACCGATGATGGTTTAGGGTGACCGGCATTGGTTTCGGGTTGACTGACATCATTTAAGGTGAGATATCTTAGGTTTTCAAAATAGTAGATCTTGGCTATCTTTTGGCCAGTTTTACCTGTTGGTTTGGATCCAATATGGATTCTTCCACGTAAGTAAGTGACCATGTGGTTAGAGGAAAAATATGCATGTGATTTTAGGGTTGAACTAAGTCTTATTTAGTTATGGTAAGTAGGACTAAGTCTTAGATAGTTATGGTAAGTGGATATTGAGTGCTAGTAAAAATGATACATGCTAAGAATAGGTTTATGATGAGGTGTCTAGGTGAGTTAGAAATTAGTTTAATTAAGGTAATTACATAATGAATATTGTGAGAGTGGACATTAATTTGATTTTAGGTAGTTAAATTAATATACATGTGGGGTAAAGGGGGAGTGTGACCCAAATTTGGTGTCTACAGGGGTATAACGATGAAATTTTTACCCGTCCTAGGAATCTCAGATGATTCTTTATCATAATTTTTTGAATGGGTGGTAATGTGTGACAACTGAATTGATGAGCAAGAATTTTAGGGATAGATTTTTCAGGTTTTGATGATGATGATTGTTGATGTTGGAAATGTTGTGTTTGATTGAGAAGGAAGGAAGATTGGACTACCAAGTTATTACATTTTTAAGTGAAAGGTCCTACAATATTATATGGAATGGCCATGTGTTCTATGGTAATCATATAAAATATTGAAGTCATACCAAGAAGGTTTCCATCCGTGATGATCAGTCAACGGCTTAGGAGGTGGTAATTTAATAAGTGACTTCTGAAGGAGGTCATCTAAGATGGTGACATAAATGCCCCTTAGGTGTTGACATAGATGGGGATGAGGTAGCGTTTATACTCTTCTCAAGAGGAGGTAAGATATGTTTGTTTAGTCACAGGTTATTTATTTTTTGGTCGTGGAGGCTTTCTAGATGTTCATGGTGAGTGGTGGATGAAGATCTTGTATGGGTGGCCATTGGTGTGGATAGTTGGATTTTGTGATGGGTAAAGTCATGTGATGAGGATAACTGGACTCTGTGATAGGTGAAGGTGAAGGACCCTTTATGGGTGGACCTGCTAGTGAGGATAGTTGGACTGTGTAAAAGGTTTAGGATATGCACTTACTGTAGGGGTTTTATAGGGGGAATTTTGATCCTGTAATAAATAGGGTGATTAACATGTATAAGGGAAATGAGGTCCAAACAAAGGAATCTGATGCAGAAAAACATATTGAGGACTTTTAAAAATTTGAGAAAACACCCTATTTATGAGGTTCTTTTGTAGTCTTAGATGAATTGGGTGTGGTTGATGAGGATGCAATAAGAAGGGTCAGATTTCCTTGAGGTAGAGATGGTATTTTGGGTCTGTTTTATAAGATGTGGTTTTAGGTGTAGTTTTAGGAGGCATAAGAGGATGAGGGTGTGGATTTGGTAATGGCATGTGAAGAGGGTGTGGGAATAATTTTAGTATAGATGGAGGCTCAAAAACTTTGGGCTCTTTGGATTTTGGTGTTGATTCTGTCCGGTTTTGATTTGGTTACTAATGAGGTGGATTGAGGGATAGGCTCTACTTTTTGTTATTGCATTGATAGTGTGGACAATGTTTGTTTTGTTATTGATCTGAAGATGAGGGGTGATTTGGGAAAAGGTTGCTTAAATATGTCAAGATTTTGATTTTGGGGTGCATTTGGATTGTCCAAGTGGAGTTCACCTTTGTCGATCAAATCTTGAAGTACATTCCAGAAAAGTGTGACACCTTTTGATGTCATGTATATTTGAACCTATGGTATTTACAATAATCATTATCTCGGTACCAAATGGGTTTAAATACTGATATGTCAATGGGTCAAATAGGTGGGAGGGATATCATGTTGGAGGCATGAAGTTTGTAAAAAATTGCATTATAAATCTCTCTTATAGGTGTATAGTTACGTTGTTGACTAGGGCGCTCGACAGTAGGGTTTCTCCTTGGGAGTCAGTATTTAACTATGACAACGTTGGTGGATGTTTGACTTATCAAGGGGTGAATGATGATTTAGATGGGAACTCAACTTTTGGTTTCTTTGGACAAAGCTTAACCCGTCCATCTTCTAGAGCTCACAATTCCAATTTATGGGCCATGGTGAAAGCCTCATCAAAAGTTTGAAATGATTGGATTTGTAATGTGGATGAGATGTGTTTGGCACATACATAGAAGCAGACTTTAATTTATTCCCTTTGTGGAAATGAAAAATATAGTTAATTGACTCACAACTCTCCAATGCGGCAAAAAAATCAGCAATAGAATCATCTTCAAATTGTTTGATGGCATATAGGTCATTGATAGTGACTTTGTGTGCTATGTTTATGGAAAATTGTTCTAAGAAGATGTAGAAAAGTGGTGTAAAGGAGGATAAGGAATGTTTCAGAATGTTTTTGTACCAATCTAAGGCTAGGACCAGTGAGGGACATGGGAAAATTCCTCAACATCAGGTCTTGGTCGTGAGCTATTAGATAATAGGAGTGACGGAAGGCACAAATGTGTTGTTGGGGATCTTCCTTGCTATTAAATTTGATGAACTTAGGAAGTTCCTAGTGATTCAGATATGGTTTATATGGTACTAAAGGGTGAATGGGCTCATTAAAATTTTATCATAAGAGATCACATTCTTGGATGAGGATGAAGCAGTTTGAGACTAGATATGTGGTTTAAAAGGATTGAAGAGGATCAGGTTGAGTTTTTTGTTGTGAGGATGAGACAGGTTGAAATGAGGACTAGTTAAGTTGTGAATATGTCTGATACTGTTGAGGAATTCCTTGCTCATAGGGAATATTTTGTTGGGGAATGTTCTGCTAAGGAACATTTTGTTGGAAAGGGGTATTCTGTTGCGGGATGTTATATTATGGAATTTTTTGTTGAGGTATGTATTGTTGAGGTGTGTTGTATTGAGGAATGTTTTACTGAGGTATATTCTATTGACAAGGTATAGGGATACTTTAATGATAAGGGATGTTCTTTTGTGGGATGTTTTGATGAGATGAGAAACTTGTTGGGAGGCTATAGGCTGTGAGGTTTGTATGTACTAGTACTAGTAATGGCATTGATGTATGAGTGAGTGATTTTAAATATGTGGGTGACTGCTGAAAGGAAAAGAAGAGGCGGAAGAGGATGGTTCCTATAATGGAATGCTTTGTTGTGGGATATTGTATTGTGGGATGTTTTGTAGGGGTGTAGATTACATCATGGAGATCAATGATTGTGATTGTTATGGTATGTATTGTGAAACATGGTGAGTTTAGTAATGGACACTGGTATTGATCAGTGGTGTAGTTGTAGGGATGGACATGGTGATGTTTTGAATGGGACTAGTAACATGTTGGGAGGATACAATAGTAGAAAAGGCCATAGAACTTAGTGGAGGTGTTTTACCTGTGAGGAGGTCGGTGGAGTGGATGAGGAAGTAGCGGTACTACTTAGGGGAGGTGTGGAACCTGTAGAAGGACTTGGTGAGGATGTAGACTGCTGGGAAGATGTGTTTTATGATGAAATTATGTGGAGATCATAAATAGGGACTGAAGAGACCTCAGATGTCTCAGGTTGACTAATGGAAGATTGTTCATTCAATGTTTCAAAGGGGTTAGTAGGGATGGAAGATATCTTGGTTTGACTATTGTTTAGTGTTTCAGGTTGATTAGAAGTGTATGGGAATAATTGCTGGATGACGGGATCTTGATTTTGATCAATGAGATGTGTAATGGTAGATGAAGGATTATAAGTGTATGGAATGGGTTGAGGTGTGAATGGTTGCATTTGAACGTTTCTGGCTACTAGATATGCATTGAGGGAAATAGGGTTTAAGTCTAGCATTTCTTCAAAGACAAGGTCTACCCTATTGTAGAAAGGAGGTTCATATGCTTCTGGTTGAGGACTAGAAGAAAAGAGGTGTTCATGTTTCTTGTGGTCCAGATGTATGATGTATTTGACCATGATATTGATGTGGGGAATGAAAGATTTTTTGTCCCATTTCATTGTTATAGTTTACCCTTGATTCATTCCAAGTCTGTTGGGTGTCAGAAAAGGGATTGGATGTAACTGTTTGATAATATGGGATTTTTTGTTGTATTGGTGTGAAAATTTCGCAGGGAGTGGTGTAGTATAAAATGGGACATGTTGTTGAAATGTAGGTGGTGGAGTAGACATGTTTTCAGAAGTTTGGTTACAAGCTTGTTGTCTAGTAAGTACCATGATAAACAAACACAAACAAATGCCTAGAAAATGAGAAATAATTAAATTGGGTTGATTTACAAACAACAAACAAATAGCAAGAAAAATATGTTGTTTTGTATTTATCTTGATTAATTATGAAAAAGTGAAATGTGTAAGATGGTTAATGAGGGTCCTAGGAAATGGTAAGCTATGGATGGTTTCAAGGTATGTTTAAGGACTGATTCCTTGATATACCCAAAGATATGTGAGGCCTAACTCTATACTTCTACCAGTATGGGTGTGTATATTGGGGCCTACCCCCTCACTTCATGGTCCCATTGCGATAAGGGAGTCGGGTGCTGAGCCAAAATATACCGACAATAGGAGATTATACTCGGTCAGAACACCGAGTTATGTTTACCTATTTGGTGATGAAATCCCAATCAGTTTCACCTGGGTGGGAGTTGTTTGAATGCATTTTTTATTTATGAAGTGATTTGGTTGTGTGTGGGGGAGGATAATTGAATGTAAAGAATTTTATGTCCTAATTAAAGCTAGATGATCAAGAAGTATGAAATGGTTTGTTTTAAGACCCAAAATGAAATGTTTTATTTTGATGAGGGAAATAAAATAAAATACAAAAATAAAAGCAAAATGGAAGGTTTTAGGACTTACCATGAGAGCGCTCCTATTTTTTTTAGATTTTAGCAATTTTTGCAAAGTGAGCAAACAACAAATCTAGCAAATGAAGATTTCAGAAATAGTAACCTATAACTAGATTAAAAGAAACAGAAAATAGAAAAAAGAAGTTAAAAAATATATGAGATTATAAGAAAAAACACATAGAAAATGAAGGTGATTGGCCCAAATGCAGGTGATTAGGCTAATCACAGGTGATTATTACACAGAGGAAATAGTTAGTATTTTATTTGATTAAATGAAACAAAAGAATAAGGGACAAGGTCCCACTAGGCATGCCAAAATGTTGAATGATAATTTTTCCTTCTTGGTTGGTTTGATATTACAATAGGGAAAAATTGGACTCAACCTCGAAGTATGGTGGGGTTTCCAAGATACCCATGGGATGTGATAGGTGTTTTGTTATTTATGCTCTGTGAAGAAAAATGAATTAAGCTTCTTCCCCTGTAATTAAACGTACAAATCAAATGACAGTGCACAAAATGGAATTAGTAAAATGGGTAGGTAGGTTTCCTGGAAAAGGCTGGTTCTCATAAATCCAAAAGACTTCCTTATGTGGATTTCAACTTGCTTTTGAAACCCTTAAGATTTTATTTATGAAATGGTGTACAATATACGATAGATGAAAAATGTGATTAAATGTTTATCACTTGTTTATATTATTACATACATCAGCTGGTAATAATAATGAAAATGTAATAAGTCTAGAATCTGAAATCGTAATCTAGGTCAGTATCTAAGTTTTCAGAAAAGGTAGATCCCACCGAACATGATAAGTCATCATCCTTGGTGAATTATGAAGTCAGGTTCTTCAATGTAATCATGTATAAAGAATTCATAAAGCTCTTCCTCCATGTCGAACTAACGTGCAAGTCTAGAATTCAAAATCTACAAGGTTGATGTTACTCTCAATGTCAGATTCAGGATGTAGTATGTGTGTCTTCAGTGTTTGTCCACTCCTACTTTGTACTAATACTCAAACCATGGAAGGATCATCTTATATCCATTGTACCTCGTAGTATGGTTCCCAAACTTCTTCAATGGACTTCATTTGAATTTTTCTGAGTAGATGCAAATATGGTTTCTAGGTGATCAATGGGGGCTGCATTGATGGCACACAACTCCAAGTCATGTAGTAGGTCGTATTGATCCCAATGAAAATGGTGTTGGAAAATTAGAAGATGATTTGATATTGGTGATGGGATGATTAATACCTCTTATGACCATCTACAATATCCATGCTTGGCAAAAAGGATTAGTAACAAAAAAGCATAAAGTAATTGATAGGAGACTCTAATGAAAACTGATTACTAAGTAAATAGATAACACAAAAATCTATAGGTGATTAGGCTAATCACATGTGATTCTAAGAAATATTAACATACTACTAAAATAAATGATTTCATTTTCTAAAATAAAATTACAATATTCTTATGAGGGAAAGTGAGGCTAGAGATGACTAAACAAGTAAGTTTAAAATAAAAGGATGAAATCAGAGAGAAAGACAAACCTTCGAATGACGAAGTGTGATGAGAGATTTCCTGTGATGGTGTCTAAATGGTGAACGTGCCTGAATAGCTCCCAAAATTCTTAAAGGTTGTATTTGATGGAAAAGGATGTTTGATAACATCCTAATAATGTTGATTGAATGCTTGAGAAAACTTGATAGTTCTATGGTTCATCTAGATGGTCATGAATGGTCCTAAAGAGATGCAGAAAGCTTGGTATTTATAGATCACTGATGTTTGAGGGAATCCCCAGGTGTTTTTGGGAAGATAGAGCTAAGGTGAGATACGAAGTGATAAACCTTCTATTTTGAATTTAGGTGTGGGGAATTTAGGGGAATCATATCTAGATAACATAGAGAGGTCGAGTATGAGGTTTAGAGATGGATAGGAGTAGTTAGGATAGAGTAGGGATAGTTTAGTAGGTTTCCCAATTTAATATAGCCCTAACTGGTGAGAAGTGAGGATTTGGTTATAGGGATAAGTTAGAGGTGTTTAGGGTAATACTTTTAGAAGGTTGCTTATTTAGACTAGTTATAACTAGTGAGTTAGGATTAGTTCACAAGGTGATGTGTGAGGGTGAAGTGGATTAACTAGTTAATTTATTCAATTAATTATGAGGAGGGTAATGTGACCTTAGGAAATGTGGGGTAAATTAATTAATTTAATGGGTGTGGGGGAAATGACTTAGGGTTAGGGAAAGTGTAATGATGTGATGAAAAGTTTGATTAATTGAACGGATTACTTAAGTCATAAAATAGTATGCAGCCGAGAATATTTGTGTGAGAACGGGGTGTGTAGATTTTTGGTGTCTACAAGAAACTAGGACACTGAGGGGGGGTGAATAAGTGTCTTCTCAAATTTACCTTCTTATATTTTCTATGATGTACATATAAAACCATACACAAGAAATTTGCAAGATAACACACAAAGACACAATTTTTAATGTGGGAAACCCAAACTAGGAAGAAAACCCACTCAAATATGAGAACTAGCTTTGGCCAATTTGTTCTATGAGTTACAAAAAATTCAAGTTGAGCTTCAACTCAACTATTGAGGCTATAACCCAAAAATAATTTAGTCAGCAACTACTGACCTTTCTACAAGCTACAAATTTCAAGGAAGCTATAAATCCCCAAAATTTAATCAGCTACAACTAATCTTATCTAAGCCACTGCTTACAAGGAGGCTGCAACCCCCTGTATTTTAAGCTTCTACTTAGACTTGTGCTTGAGTTTTGGTCACACTTTGTTTGTTTTCTTTGCACAACTGATAATGACCCTATATTTGTAAAAAAAATCTACTCAAACACTTCTTGTCATATGAACTTTGATCTTTCTCTGTCCATGCATTCATAAAGCTTTTGTCTAAGCAAGATTTACAAGTGTTTCATCTTACTGTCTTCAATATTTTGCAAGTCATTCATTCTTTCATGTATGTTTCTTTTTCTATATTGGAAAAGTAAACTTCATTACTTTAGTATTCACTCATTCACTACTTTTTTAGCTGATTCTTCATATACACTTCGATGGATCTCAACTAATCACCTTAAATCTTATATACTTCCCTTTCATCAACTCACTATTTTTTTAGTCTTGTATCTTCTACATTCAATCCTAAACCTTAGGTATTTCCCTCTTCACTTTCTTTGTTACATCTACTACTACACATACCTTTTACATGTCACTATCATGTATATTTCTACACCTAGAGATATTCATAAGAACACAAGTCAATTCCTTTTAAGTCTACTTCAACTCATGCTTTCATTGTTGTCTCTCTCTTTCAATGCTCCGTTGTATTATCTTCACATTTTTAAAACTTTCTACAATCATTCACACTCTCATTTTTTCAACATCTCATTCATTGTATCTTTACTCTTGCAATTATCTTCAATCCACCTTTTTCTAATTCAAGAACATCATTGGTTTTACTTACACAAACTAGCTCACTGTTTTATTTTTCCCTACAATATCCTTCTTTCTTATCATTTGTATCATTGTATATATCAATCATACACACAACACTATCTTCAACAATTCACAAGTCACCTGTTCAAATTATCTCTAAAATACTTTGAGCTCTTGAAAAGATAAAAGGAATTTTTTTATTTTATGTACCAATTCATTTGGATTATTGGCTTTCTTATCTTTTGGACTTCCTCTCTCAGTTTGAGAAAAAAACAACTTGAATCTTGCTGTCCTCTCAATTTTCCCCACCCTTTAAAATATAATTTCGTGAAAAGTGGAGCCCTGCCATGGAAGAAATTTTTGTTTTAAACTCCTCAGATGCTCGTTTTCATTTCCCACGATGTTTTTAATCAAATTCCTCAGTCTAATGTCGTTAAATTTTTTTACCTATTTTCAATGGATGGGAAATGATTTTATTTCTTCTTTTATGCGTTTAGAATGCATGGGACCTTGCATCTTTTGTTTTTAACCTTTTGCAGAGAAATAAATTCTTCAACGCGAAAAAAAATGACATTTTCCCATTTCCTGCAACTTCCTACGTTCTTTTCCCCATCAAATTCTTGCTAGGAAAGGTGAAGCTATGCATTTTCTCCCCATTGGATAAGGCCAAGAGGCTTCCTTTTTGAACTTATCACTTTTGGTGATTTTGGAACAAATGTCAATTTTGCCCCACATCCCCACTGGTCCCTAATTAGCTGGAGTAGTTTTGGTGGAAATTCAGGGAAACATATCTATTTTATTCTCTAAGGCATTATGGAGAAAAAGAGAAAAGTCCTAAAAAGACTCGCGGCCCCGCATAAGCGAAAGGATAAATTTGAGTTGAAATCCGCCGCAAATCAAAAAGGGAAGCGTGTTCATGTTGAAAATTCAATGGCAGAGGCATGGACTTTTGAGGAAAAGGATGGAATTTTTCCTTCTTCAAAACAGATAAAAAGCAAAGCACATCCTCGTAACCAATCAGGTGATGCCATGTGTTGAAGAATCAGAAAGGAATATGTGGTCATTTTTCAGTTCAAAGGTGCTTTGGCAAACCAGAGGAGGAATTTGGGAATTTTAGCCTTGTTTCCACAAAAGGTGAAAATTTCTAAAATGGCACGTGGCCCCGTTCATGCGAAGGGGAAATTTCTAAGTTAGGGCCCACAGCAGATTGGAAAGGGACACCTGAACTATGTTGAAAAGTCAATGGCGAGGGCTCGGACCTTTGGGGAAAAAGATGGAATTTTTCCCCTTTTCAGCAATACATGAAGTATAAAATTGAAGCGCATTCTCACACCCAGTTAGGCGATGCCACCTGTTGAAGGATGAAATCAGAATAGCGGGCTTGCGGGGGAAATTGAGAATTTGAGCCTTTTTCACAAAAAGGTTAAAATGTTGCAAATTGGGCTGCGACCCCTTTTTCTAATCATGGTGTGCCATGTGTTCATGTTGAAAAGTCAAGGCGGGCTGGTGGAGGTTTTTGAGAATTTGAGATTTTTGTTAAAAAGAGTTTAAATGGCAGATTTGAACCGCATTTCCTCAGCCACTCAGATGGCACTAGGTGTCCAGATTTTGGTGGATCTGCGAGAGGGTAGAGCAAAATGAGAAATCATGCTTTTTCTCCCAAATGTCAGGAAATGCAAATTTCTCCCCCAGGGCCGTCATTACTTGGATCTTGCCACGTGTAGGGTCCAAATTTGAAGAGAAAAGGGGGAAAAGATAGCCAAATGCACTCATTTGGTTTTTGACACCATTAATGAACCAGATCTCTGTAAAACTCAAAAATGGATCATTCTTCATTCATTTTCTTTGTATCCTTTTTGTCTCTCCATGAGATGAATTTTTGGTTTATTATGGAGCCAAATTGATAAGTTTGAAGGGATGTAAAGTTTAATCATCAGAAAATGGATTTTATTGGGCATACACAATAAAAAAGGGAGAAAACTTACCATTAAGCACTTGAGTGCTATGAAAGTGGTTAAAGGTGGAAATGGTAGGACCACATGAAGAAGAAAATCATGAGATGCCCCCTAATAAAATAATCATGCTCGAACTAACAAAATATTCACCTTTTGAACCTCTAGTTTTCATGAGTGTGTTTATTTCATGTCACTTTCCAAAAATGGATCTGCAACAAATAGTATTCCTTTCAGATATTCTTTTCTTGGGGAAAAAGTATGGATGTATAGGAATTGTTATAAGAACATGGTTTTGGTCATGGAAAAAGGGATTCTGGTTTTCTGGGAAGGTTGTAAATTCTGAATTAATTCAATACAGAAGTCCTTTCTTTTCTTATTTTCTTTGTTATATCTCTCTCATGGCTCGATTCAATGGATCATTTTTTTTGCATTCAATAAAAACTTTGTGTTCTGGTTTGTGTAATCCTCAGAACTTTGTGTCTGTAGATTTGAATCGGTGGTGAAGTAATTGATCCTTTTCTATATTTTCTTGGTTCAATGCGAGTAGGGAGATAGTTTGTTATCTATATTTCCCAAAATCATCATTGTTTTCTTCCTTCTCCAATCTCTATATTCTTCCATTCCTTCTTATTGATAATCTTTTAAGTATGAAAACATTACAGAATATCAGGGTCCAAACATTGAGAGTTGGATATATGTACATTTTTTTTTTATGCTTTCAATAAGGGAAACTCTCCCATCAAAGAGGAGGGACTTGTTGTCCCCTAATTGTGGTTTCAACCCATGTTCTATTCTAAAACCCAACAGTTTTTGGAGACTCCGTTGGGGAATTCATTGCAAAAGGATTCAAGTTTTTGAATAACCAATTTTTGATCATCTTTGATCTGGAGACTAAAAGATACACTCAGGGTAGAAGAACCCTTGGAGAAGAAGACCCTCATTTCCAACTTCTAGATCATCAAGGTTTCTCTCTCCCTTCATCAACAAGAAAAAGAAGAGGAACAATGTTTGTAAGCATTCCTTCTACTAGAGACAGAACTTCTGAGAGTGACATTCCTCAAGATCAAATCAATCCTAATTTGCATGCTTTGATTATCGCTTGTGTTTCAGTGTCTCTCCGAAAACTCTTTCCAAGGATGACAGCTCTTCTACCTTGGGGCCAAAGGGTTAGGCCTCTTGCTCTTTCCCAACCATTGCATGAATTCCCTAGAGGCAATAGAATGAATTTCTGTAAATTCATAGGTGATGGGAAGGTTCATCTCGATGAAAATATTGTGGCCTTCATTGTTTCTTTTGGTGTTCTCAGAGTTGAACATGAAGATGTCTCTGTTATAATTTTTGTGGAGACATTGTAAGATAATGTTGCTGATTTGTTCTATCATCTCCCTACTAGATCCATCACCAATTGAAACACCATGAAGACCCAGTTTGAGCAGTATTTCAAACCTGCTGAGGATGTACATGCCCTCTTGGCCCAGATTTCTCAAATCAAGAAAGAGCCACATGATCCCATGAGGGAATTTGTGGCCAAATTCAACAGGCTAGTTAACAGGATCCCACAAAACACAAGCCCTGTGGATCATATTTAGAAATGTTTCTTCCTTAATGCCCAACTACTTGAAGTGAGCTATACACTTAGGAGAGCCAATCTTTCCACTTTAGATGATGATCAGAGATTTTATGTCAGTGTTGAAGATGATTTGATCATGTCTGGAAAGCTAAGGAGAGATTCATCCAAATCCAAAGCATCTCCTTCATCCACATCTTCTCCTGGAGCTAATACAGATCAGCTGGTATAGAAACTTGCTAATGATCTTATTTCTCTCAAGAAGTAGTTCACCCAGCATGCTCCTTATCAGGATGTTCCTAGGAAGAACTTTCTGCCCAAGTATCAGTTTCCCTCTACTCAAACCACATTGGCAATTGAAGGCCCACCTGTTAAAGTTCCAGTCAATGTAACATGTGAAGTGTTGGAGCATGATGAGGAGGAGGAGGATGAAACCTGTGAAGAACATGAGGAAGAAGCTAATGAATAATTATAAGAATTGAGTGGATCTCATGTCCATTTTCTCACCACTGAAGGTATAGATGAAGAGGATGATTATGAAGAAAGAGTTATAGAGATGAAGAGTGAATCATATGTTGTCATTACTCGTGAGCAAGCCAACAAGAAGGAGAAAGTGGTGCAGCCTAATAAAAGATCTAAGGAGCCTCCTACAATCATTCCAGTGGTTGTAAGGAGAGGAGTTCCTATTCCAACTTCTTCCACACCCAAGTTAGGTTTTGTTGCTCCTTCCTCCTCTGTTTCTACTCCTAAAAATAATTTCCCTCCAAATGATAGAGTTGATAAGTCAAAAGTTTCATCTACTCCTATTAATGATGCTCCATCTACCTCTGGTTCTTTTGACATTATTGACCATCTCAAGAAAACTAAGGTCTAGATCTCAGAAGATGAATTATACCAAACCCATCCCAAGGCCTTTGCTAAGATGATAGACTTTGTAAACTCCAAATCCAAGCCTTCATCCCCTAGTTCTAAAGGTCTCTTGCCCACTCCTTCTCCTTCATCTCAACCAAGCCTCGTGGTAGTGGTCACTTCATCTGATGGGAAGATCAAAAAAATTTATGTCACTCTCCTCATAGATAGCCACAAACTCAACAATTGTGTTATTGATTCTGGTGCTTCAAATAATGTGATGCCTACTAAGGTAGCTCATGCCCAAGGCTTAACCCTAGCCCATGCTTTTTGTTCATGTTACTCAATGGAAAGTAGAGAAGTGCCATTGGTCTGAAGGATCAAGGATGCACAAGTAGTCTTTCTTTATTTATCAGTGAAGAAATTTTTAGCCACCATTTTGGTAGCTAATATTCCCCTTCCTACGACATGCTATTGAGTAGAAATTTTTGTAAAAATGTTGGAGAAATCATGATGGATTGGTCACATGATCTTCTTCTAGTGAATGGGAAAATGAAGAAGCTACTGCCTAAGAAACAAACTGAATATATTGTGTAAAAAACAGATGACCCAAAGGCACAAAAACTTTATGAGTACATTGGTCATGGTAACTATATGATCATGTCACAAAATGAGGATAACCATCCTAAGGAAGTGTTTCTTGATCCTAATGGTGTTTGGATCTTGGAATTTGATAGAAGCTACTCCTCAACTGGTTTTGAAGCTGGTGTGGTGCTTATTTCTCCTAAAGGGAAAATTCACCCTTTCTCTTTCAATCTCCAATTCAAAAACACAAATAATATAGCTGTGTATGAGGCTCTCATCCTCGGTTTAGGCATGGAAAAAGAGATGGGGATAAAGAATCTCCTTACTCATGGAGATACATATTTGATTGTAAAACGAGTCAGATGTCTTTTTCAAGTGAAGAATAGAAGGTTGAAACATTACAGGAATCTAGTTTGGGATTCCATTGAGTTCCTTGATGATTTTTTTATTGAAGCCATGCCAAGGGAAAGAAACACTAGAGCTGATTCCTTGGCTGTCTCGGGGTCTCTACCGATCCCTCATCTATATTTCTCCCAAGATCAATTCACGATTGAGATGATTCATAGGCCTAGTGTTCCTAACACTGTAAACAATTGGCAGGTCTTTAATGATGAAGAGAACTTTATTTCCTTACTTTAACTCAAAGATAACGTTGACCAGTTGTACTTTGAAGGAAGTTGAAATCTTCCTAGAGAGTGTGTGCCCCCGAATGAAGAAGATAACAAAGAAGAAATGCATCATGATGGCTGCATGAAACTCCTAAAGGGCTAGTAATTTTGGAAGAGTTATTTGATAAACATGATAGGTACATCAAGTCCAAAACTTCCAAAGGATCTCAGCAGTTTTTTGACTATGGAAAGATAAACATTAGGAGTCTTAATGAACCCATGCAGGTAAACGTTGGAAAGTGCTGCACACAAGAGCAGAGGAAAAAAGTAGTAAATCTATTGAAATGGTATGTTGATGTTCTTGCATATTCTTATGATGATCTCAAGGTTTTTCAGCCAAAAGAGATGCAACATTTCATTCCTCTAAAGCCTGAGATCAAGCCCTTTTGGAAAAAGCAGAGGTAATATAACCCTAAAATTTTTTATACAATATTTCAAGAGATCTAAAATTTATTGAAGCCTAGGATGATTTCCCCATTCACCATTCAAGGTGGATTGCTAATATTGTTCCTGTCAGGAAGAAGAATGGTGAGATCTGGATTTGTGTTGATTTTAGGAATTTGAATCAAGCCTCTTTGAAGGATAATTATCCTATCCCCATAATGGATCAAGTGTTGCAGGTTGTTACAAATTTAGAAATGTTGTCCATGCTTGATGGGTTCTCAGGATATAATCAAGTAGAAGTAAGTGCTGGAGATCAGCATAAGACTGCCTTTACCACTCCTTGGGGCACCTTTTCTTATAGGAGAATGCCTTTTGGCCTCATTAATGTTGGTGCCACATTTCAGAGGGAAATGAACCTAGCCTTTGGAATTATCAAGGGGAAATGCATAGTTGTATATCTTGATGATTTGACTGTGTTTTCAAAAACCAAAGCTGATCATTTCCAACACCTTGAAACTGTCCTCCAAAAGTGTAGAGAGCATCGCATCTCCTTGAATCCCAAGAAATATATATTTTGTGTCACCGAGGGAAAATTATTGGGACACATTATCTCCAAGGAGGGAATCAATATTGATCCAGAAAGAGTCCAGATGATTCAGATGATCCCTCTCCCCACAAGAAAGAAGGGTGTACACTCTTTCTTTGGCAAGATCAACTTCTTGAGAAGATTCATACCTAGTTTTTCTGAACTTAGTTTGAACATAGCCCACATGATGAAAGGGAAGAAGACTTTTGGTTGGTCCTATGAAAGAAAGGCTACATTTGAAGACATCAAGAAAGCTATAGAAAAGACTCCAATCTTGACATGCCCTGATTATAGCAAAGACTTAATTATCTATTGTTATGCTAATGAAAGTACTGTAGCTGCTAGGTTAACCCAGGAGAATTTTGAAGTTCATGAACTCCACATAGCATTCATGAGCTATATTTTGAAATCACATGAGCTAAAGTACACCATGATGGAGAAACATGCTTTTGCAGTGGTCAAAGCTGTAAAGTAGTTTCGTTTCTACATCCTCAACTCTCATTCTATTGTGCTTTTTCCTGATACAACTATTAAATCCATTCTTACACAACAATAATTTGGAACCAAGAGAGGAAATTGGGTAGCCAAAGTTTAGGAGTATGATGTTGAGATCAAACCCACCAAGGTAGTTTAGGGAAAGGGCTTATGTGAACTCATTTTTGAAGGAGCTGATGCCAAATTTTCCAAGGAAGAAGTTGATATCCCTGTTGTTCTTTTCCTCAGCTCAACTGATGAATGGTATGCTTACATTTCACACTTTCTTACTTATGCAAAATGTCCATCTCATTTGAGTGCCAATGATAAGAGAGCCATCAAATTAAGGTATACATAATATGTGTTGTGGGAAAATGCATTGTTCAAATGAGGGATAGATGGAAGGTTTTTGAAATGTGTTCGCAAAGAGCATCAAAAGAAATTGTTTTCAGCCTTTCATGACCAGGCCTGTGGAGGTCATTTTTGTTCTGCTATCACAGCCCACAAAATCCTCTGTGCTGGATATTATTGGCCTACCTTGTTCAAATATGCATCAAAGTGGGTAGACAAGTGTGAAGCATGTCAAACCTTTGTTGGAAGACCCAAATTGGCTTCTTTACCTCTCAAACTAGTGGTGATTGAGGAACCTGTTGGTACCCAAATTAGTTCTCCTTTTCAGTTTGAGCAACATCAAAGATATGGCATGAAGATCAAAGACAGATAGATCATGGTGTGTGTCATTTTATATCTGGGGATATGATCTAACTAGCACTCAGATTTTTGTATAGATGGATAGCACTCAAATAGGACTTGATCTTGTCCTAACTGTTTTAGGTTGTGCCTTTCAACCAAGGTAAGAGAACCTATTATTTAACCCTGAAATGGTGAAGGAGATGAAGATATCCCTTAATTTGTGCAAATAGTATGAAAAGGGCCTTGGGAAAATATGATCAACACTCCAAATCTGACTTTCACAAGTTGTCACTTCTAGATTGTGGAGATACTTCCAATGCAAGGCAAGGGTTATTGAAGAAATTTTGAAAACCTGATTTGTTCTGCATACTTTAGCAAATGGATTTTGATCTTATGTGGGTATACTGGTCCAAACAGGGGTAAAACAAGGTAAGATTAGTTGTTTTGAATGATTTTTGGGTGGGAGTTTAGACAAGACAAACCAAGGTCTGCTAGACTCTTTAAGGATTTCAACAAAATATGGAGAAACTTAACAGGAGAAAGTATCAAAATGGTTAATCATCCCTTCAACCAGGATATGTGCATTAAATGGAGGCCCATATCTGCACTTTTCCACACAATATTTGATCATCTATCACAAAATCTTGAGTTAGAATGAACCAATGAAACATTTAGAAATTAGTATTTAATCATGACCTAAGGTGCACCCAAAGGTTTACAAACAATCTCTAAAATCAAGGAAAGTAAGTGATTTTAAATTTGTTTATCTCTTTATCAAATGAAAGCTCTTCTGAATGTGAGATTACAAATTCCACTAAACTAACCACAAGAAATGAGACCATGTATGATTAAGAGATATTTTAAACACAAGACTGCAATAGGAGCAAGAAACATAAATTGAATACATTCTGAAACACAAGTGTATGTAAATTTTGCCAAGAGACAACACAAAATAATCTTGAAATGATCAAATTTATCAGCAGGGGAATGTTTCAAGAACAATCTCAGAGCTTTTTGATGGCTTTACAACTGAAACCAACTCAACATGATACAAATCTGATGCAAAAAAGGAATTAGAAGTGGTTCTCAGGTGGTTTCTCAGAGAATGGGCTTCCCCCCAGATTTTCCCATGAAATTTTTAGTTTTACAAGGATTTTTTAAACTCTTCCAACCCTTTTCATGACAAATGCATGGAATATATAGCTTTCAATCCCATTCAAGCCTTCTTTCCCAAGATAAGAATATGCCAAAGGATCAAATTTGTTACAAAAATTCCTCATGGTTTGCAGATAGGGACGTTTAACAGAACACATCTAAAAAGTTGCCAGTAGTCTCAAAAAGAGATGAATCATTGCAAAATTTGCATCATTATCCATTGTGGAGGCACGCTTTTCATCTTCAAAACATGCAGACCCTCTTCCTTTCATCATTTCATCCTTATCCCTCCAAAATTTGACTTTGTAACTTTTGGATTTTATATTTCACGTTTCTAGACGGGTTAGGGTAAAAATTCATTTCAAAAACATCCCTGACCTTCAAATTGATCCTCAAAACCAGTTGCATTGGTCCTTACAGGCACAAACGACATGAATTTTCCAAAATTTTGATCAAAATCAATGCAAAAAATGCATTTCCACACTTCCTGGAGCAAAAATGGCGGCCAAACTAAAAAATGCACAGTTACCGTTGATTTTCCTTTCTCCCTTCAATTTGAGCCCTCCACATGTCACAATGTGATTGGAAATGGGCTTGGGATCATTTTTTGACATTTTAACACTTTTTGAAAAAATGTAAAAAATTTGACATTTTTCTCCGCCCCTCTGTCCTTTGAAAATGAGCTTGACATGTGTCCCAATGTGGGTCCCATCAGAATCGTGGCTCGATTCTACACATTTCCACCTTTTTGTGAAAAAGGAATTTTTTTCAATTTTCCTCCATGGCTCCGCCCTCCTGCAAGACACATGTTTGTATGATAGAAAAGTGACATGTGAGCATGAGAATCTACAAGTAGCTTTTATTCATACCTGACCTCCCAAGGTCGTGCTGAGACAACCGATGGAAATGGAATATATGTGGATACAAATAAAATACTTGGGAAATCTTATATCCTCAACACACAATAATGGGATCTGTGAGTCTAAGGCAAAGAAAGCTCTCCTAACCTGAATTGGTGCAATGGATCGTTCAGATATAATAGTTTCTCGGAGGCTCCAATCAATATCGAGCTCTGCTGAGATCCTATCTATTGGCTATTGGATACATGGAAAATGACTAGTGGGTGCTTCATGTATATTTCTAGACAAGGTCATGGAAAATGGTAATGAGAGGCGTAGTGGATTTGTAGGAAACTATGGATGGTTTTCTGGTCTAGCCCAAAAAATATTAGCTTGATTAGCTTCTATGTTTAATGCATAAAATTGCATATGATGTCTGGCAAGAGTGGTGAGGATCTAAATACCAGCGTACGTAAACTGGTGTCAATATTTAACTGACTTACAGGCCCATTGGGTTGTGGGACCTGGGGATCTCAACTAAGAGTTCATGGTTGTTGTGGACCTATTATGGTCATGGGAAGAATCAATCTCTTCTTTCAACTATCCAATGGTCATAAGCCTTTTCAACTTCTATGTTTAATACCAGGAGTTATGCAATCTTCTCATAATACCTTACGGGTGTTCTCGAAACTTGTATACGTACAGCCCTATGTCTATGTCGATGAGAAGGTCTCCTACGTTTGGCTATGGAACTAATGGATCACAACCAAATATTTGTTCTCTTTCGGGTTCTTATATGGTCATGTGAATATCCTATTAGGGAAGTTTATAGTTGGGTTGACTTGACCAGAATATGTATGCTTTGTCATCTTCAATATTCAATTGTATCAATTGTTCACTAATTTCTTGTGAATTTATTGTCATTTGGAGGACCTAAATCCTAATCCCTTGATCTATATCCATTAATATTGTGAAGAGATTTGGCTGAGGTACTGCTAGTTCGAATACGTAATCCCTAGACTCTCTGGGTCATGTAATTGTCATGCAAGAGATAATCAAACTTTAATTGAAATAAGTAAAATAAATATGAAATATATATCTATACTATGCTTATATTCCTTTTATTTTTGTATTTTCAATGATGCGTATTTGAATGAAATTAAAACAGCAGCTATTCTAATATATTCAGATAATGGAAAATTAATCTAATAACAGAATTAAAACAAGCAAGTTATCTTGATATAGCTATTTTCCTGTGCACTTGTGAATTTATCTTAAATATTTAAATAACTAACTAATATAATCGAAAGATCTTCAATCTTACCTCAAAAGTGAGGAATAAATCACAACTTCTTAGAAGCTATCATTCCCCACAGCTTCCTTGGCAATACTGAAAGTAAAATTTAACTGAAATAAAATGATTTGCTACTCTATTTGATATATTGTAACTACAACTTTGATAGCTCAAACCTAGAGTTTTACATAATAGTGGTAAATCTAGTTGTGTCGTGACTTGTCCCCTTAGTGTGAATTCTTTGTTCCTTCGTGTTCTCATGAATCCAGAAAAGTGTGAATGTGATAGCGTCAGCAGAAGAAGATACTCAAACAATGGTAGCTTTGGATATAAACCAAATACAATGCAAGTAAGAGAGGGATAGTGCAAGTGAATAGAGCTTGACTATGTGATTCCTAGCAGGATTTATTGCGGGGATACAACGCAAATATACCGAGAATTCTGGGATCTATTTCTTGTGACAAAACAATAACCTGCAACTCTAAGATTATCAAATGAACTCTAATATAGAATTGAAACTATATTATTCTAAGCTGACTATGTAGGATAACAATGGAGCAAAATGAAAGTGTGAAGATCAAATGATCTCTAAAGCAGAAAAGAGAGGCTGACAATTCATGAAAAATCTACACCTATTGAAACCTATGGAAGAACTTCAAAACACACTGAATAATAATTCATAGAGGGAGAGGGGCCATTTACTTGTAAAAAAGATGGGTATTTATAGCATTTGGATTTACCAGAGGGTAATTTTGAATTGAACTCTTCTAATATAAAGAAAAAGAAAAATCACTATTTACTAGGTGACCAAAACATAAATGCAAGCAAGAGTGGTTGAAAAATGCATGTGCAAATTGAATTTTTACGTTTGATGAGATCGTCGGAATGTTTCTGGAAAATGTGCACAGGACCGCCACCCTGCTTAGGGAGGTAGTTACAGGACTGCCACCCTGTCTTGGGTGGCGATCATGGGACCGCCGCCCAGTTAGGGCAGCGGTGTTGTAACTTAAAGACCAAAATGCAAGGAAAATGGGGCAGAGGTTAGAACAAAACATAAAAAAGGTAGACAAGGATTTTTAGGATGTAAATGTATACTTGGTGAGCTTTTCTATATTTCAAACACCTTGTGAAGAGATCTAAATCATCATTGGGGTTTTTGTAACCTCTCTCCAGTAGTACAGTACCTACATTTTCGGGTACATACAGTGTCCTCATATGATTGGATGAGGGGAAGCACTTCTCATTTCATATTTTAATCATATCCTACGAAGGAAAAAATTTGACATTTCCCCCGCCATCCCGCACCTCTGCCATTCCCTGCCACATGTCTCTCTGTGATTCGTTGCGGGGCCACAACTCCCTTTTTTTCTTCATACCTCCTTCACCAAATTTTAAATTTTTCAAAACTCACCGGTGGCCTACACTCCCCTCTGCCATTGCTTTTGATGTGTATCTCCCTCTAATTCATTGTGGAGTTACACTTCAAATTACCACTTTAACTCATTTTTTCCAAAAAGACAACATTTCCCTTTTTTCCTCCGACGGCCAACCGACCCGTGCAAGCCTTTAATTTTCTTCTTTATCGGGGTCGTGCCTTCTTGTAAGACTTTAACCCTTTTTAGGAAAAAGGTTAAAAATCTCAAACTCTCCCAAAAATCCGCCTCTCCACCTTTCCTTTCAAAACAAAAAAGACTAAGGCATTAATTTACTCTAGCGGGCTTGCGGGCTTGTTTTGCATTTTAGTACTTTTCCCTAAAAAAAGAAAAACTTTCTCCAAGTCCACCACCGATCTACATCCCCTCTGCCAATTAGAACAAGCCACATATGCAAAAGTATATGAGCCAGAATTTGATGGGTAAAGGATGACCACATGACCGTAAAAAACGTAGAAATTTCTAGTGACCCCCAAAATCAACTTTTTCTTCGTGGGTGAAGAATTTTTCGATCAAAAGACAAATGGAAAGTGTTTTTAGGAACTTTATGACCATAGAAAGGGATATTTGAGGGAAAAAATGTATAAATCAAATGATTTTGAGCTCCAAAGGGTAGGAAAACATTGGGAAATGGCAGAGGTGCTGGAACGGAAAAAATTATTGCAAACTTAGAGATTCCTTCAAAATGGTGCAAAAATGGAGAAAAAATGAACATCTCAAAGCATTCAAACGCAGATACAAGTTTTTTTTTTCACCAAATGCGAAGGATGGGAGAATCCAAATCCATTTTTTCTCAGAAACATGGCAAAAACGCACTTCTCCTTAGCAAATTAGGGCAAGGTAATGAGTTTACAAACTATCCAATGCACAAGAATGGAGCTACAACTTCACATCATCGTTTTCATGAGTAAAAAATGTTTCAGAGCACAAAGAGAAAAGGGGAAACATGAAAAAATGCTAGAGGATCAAAATGGGCATCAACATTGGCTCCTTCTCGACGATGGGCACTCCCAGTGAGTGCCATAAGAACAAAAGTAGACCAAGTGCCAAAATAATCCATTGGGAAAATAGAGTTATGAGCCAAAGCCACCAAAAAACCAACTGAGAAACTGACAAAAAATTCTGCCACACACCAAGGCAAACCACGAACCGACAAAAAACCAAAAACAGAGAAAAAGTCAAACACGATACACTGTACAAGTGGTGCATACCTCAAATTTGGGGATTAATCCAAGAAATGCTTCAGATGCCTACCATTAACAGGTAGTTCAATAAATTCCCCATCTAAGTCCTTGAGAAAAAAGGTATTTTCAACAATTTTGATATCAATGGAGTAAGGGCCCATCCACAATACATCAAATTTACCATGTTTTCCCTTATCTTCATTTTTGCTACCCCACAACAAAACCAGATCTCCAACATTGAAAGCCCTAGGAGTGACCTACTTGTCAAACAAACTCTTCAACTTCTCTCTAAATCTGACATGCCTTTGGTGTGATGCTCTTCTTTCTTCATCCAGCTTAAGAATTTGATTAATCCTTGCTTCATATGGACTGACCTCTTGATCTTCAAGTTGTTGAACAAACTGAAATGAAGATAATTGCAGATGTAAGGGAAACCGAGCTTGAGTTCCATACACCAACTCAAATGGGCTCTTACCAGTAGCTATTTTGGCAGTGATTCTATCAGCCCAAACTACAAATTTTAGTTGTTCACCCCATTTTCTCTTGCTCAACTCCAAGGTTCTCCTAATGATCTTCAACAAGTTCTTATTACTGGACTCAACTTGTCCATTCCCTTAAGGGTTATAGTTTGAAGCATAAGTCAGATTGGTTCCATACTCCTTGCACATTTCCATCAAGGTCTTAGCTCTGAAACACATGGTATTATCAGCAACAATCTTTACTAGCACACCAAATCTTCATATGATGTGATTTAACAAGAAGTCCATAACAACTTGGTGTGCTGCTTTCTTGGTGGGGATTTCTTCTACCCATTTGGTGAAGTAATCTGTGGCTACAAGAATCCACTTATGTCTAGCACTAGAAGGGTCTAAGATCTCACCAATGAAGTCTATTCCCCATTGTTTGAAAGGATCCTCAATTGATACAGGCTGCAAAGGAAGGGAGCCTGAAGCTTTCATTCTTCCAGAGAAATGCTAAGAGCTTTCACATTTTTTAACCAACAGGGTTACATATTTGAAGAGAGTAGGCCACCAATAACCAAATCTCAAAATGTTGTGTGTTTTAACCCTCCCAACAATGTGTCCTACACAAACTCCCCCATGGAAATCAGCAACTATTTTGGGAGCTTCATCTTTAGTTACATTTCAAGAGGACACCTTCAGGGTTCTTCCAAGCCAGCCCAAAGTTTTGATGTATTTTTGAGAAGCCATCTTGAGGCCTCTTTTCTTATTTTTATTTAAATTATCAGGGCAGCATAGGTTTCTAAGGTAAAATATTACATCCTTGTACCACTCAGAACTCACCAACTTCTTAAGAACATCTTCCCTTTCTTCATCTACTTCATTCACTTCAATTGTCTGCAGGTTGCTCTCAACCATAAGATTAGCCAAGCCCAAACCTCTTACCAACTTTGTGGTTTGGATGTCCATATCATATTCCTACAGTTTGTTCACCCATCTACATCTTTTACTTGATATCTCCATCTCTGATAAGATGTCTTTTACCATGGTGTGTAAGCAACAACTTTTGAACTTAAGATATAAGGCCTAAAAACGTTTGTTGTTTTCACCAAGGAAAATGCTTGTTTTTCCATGATTGTGTATTTTTACTCAACAACTTGTAAATCCTTGCTAAAGAAGGCAATAGGCCTCTCAACCCCATCTTCATCCATTTGCAGAAAAATAGATGCAATAGTATTTTTAGAAGCAAAAGATAATATTTGGAAAGGCTTCTTGTAATTTGGAGCTACCAAGACAGGTGCATGTTTCAATGCTTCTTTGATTCCTTCAAAAGCTTGAATAGCAACCTCCTCCCATTTGATAACTTGGTGTTTCTTTAACATGCAAGTAATAAGAAGAGTCAATTTAGAAAAATTAGACACAAACCTTCTAATGAAATTGATCTGCCTAAAGAAGGATTGGATGCCATTCGTTGTTCTTGGAATTGGAACCTTATTGATTGCTTCTACCCTCTCAGGGTCAATCATGACACCAGCCTTTGAAACAATATGACCAAGTAGCTTGGCCTTATGCACTCCAAAATGACACTTCTTTGGATTGAGAGAAATTCCATATTCTCTACATCTTATCAACATTCTTTCCAAGTGCTGCAAGTGATCTTTTATACTCCTTGAAAACATAGTCACATCATCCTGATAAACTGCAATGAAGTCATTTATGTAACCAGTAAAAGAAACATCCATTGCTCTTTGGAAGGTAGCTCTAGCATTCATGAGACCAAAAGGCATTCTTACATAAACATATGATCCCCAAGGAGTGGTAAAGGTAGTTTTAAATCTTTTCTGACTCCTTGACAACAACTTGATTATAGCCAGAGAAACCATCCAAGGTGGACAACAATTCAGATTCAGTCACTAACTGCAACATGTTTTCCATGTTTGTCAAAGGATAATTGTCTTTCAATTAATATCTATTTAGATTTATGAATTCTACACAAAGTATGATATCTCCATTTTTCTTTCTGACTGGCACAAGGTTTGCAACCCAATATGAACACCTTGTGGGCTGAATGATCCCTCCCTCCTTCAGTTTCTTCAATTCATCTTGCATTTTCATGGAGAGGAGTGGATTAATTGGCCTCTACTTTTATCTAAAGGGCTTTGCATTTGTTTCAATAGTAATTTCATGCTAAAACAAGTCCTCTCTATATGCTTTCAGCTCTAAATAAGACCAAGTAAGATAGTCCTAATATTTTTTCAATAGTTGGACATAGGAGTATTTTTCCTCTTTGTTTAGATTGTTTCCCAACCAAAATTGTCTTGGTTTATCATTAGTGCCCAAGTTATTCTCTTCCACATCCCTTTAAGGCAGACATGTTTCTATTGATGCTACAATCAACATTGTTAAAATTTGACTCAAGAGCAACTAACCCTCTAGGAATGGTGTTAGTTTTCAAAGGGATGATATCCTTTCCAAACAAATTATCTCTTCCTTCAGTCACACACACCATTGGTTCCCAATCAATATTCTGATCTACAAACTCACCTTGATTTTGTAAGAACCTTTGCACTTGAGAATCATCATTAAACACTTGTCAATGCTTGATGTTGTTAGGGACAACTGGCCTAGTTAACACTTCAATATTGTACTCACAATAAGGTGAAATGGTGCAATTTCCAAATCTTGACCCCCAACACTGCCAACTTGTCAGCAGCAGCATTGAAACTCCTATCATGATGCAGAATGTTGAAGAAATCAAACATCTCAACTAGATCCCAAACTGCATGTTTGTACTATTTCATCCGCTGATTTTTTGTAGCATACATTTTTCTTATTTGTTTGACAAATAGCTCTGAATCTCCTTTTGCAATGATTTCCTTAGCACCATACTTCCATGCAATTCTCAGACCCAACAAAAAGGCTTCATACTCAGCAATGTTGTTAGTAAATTCAAAATTAAGCTTGAAGGAAAAAAACAAACTCTTCCAAGCTAGGAGAAATCAGAATTATACCAGCACCATTTCCAAATTTGGAGCAAGCTCCATCAAATAGCAAGGTCCAAGAAGAACCTACATGTTCAAGGAACTTTTACTTGTCCATCTTGTTCTCTTTGCCATCAGCAAACCTAACAAAGTTATCAACATATACATCAGAAAACAACACCTCATAGGAAGCATTGTTGGGATCTTCAATAAGGTGTAACATCTTCTTTTCTCCATAGAGATTGACAAGGCTTCCCTCAATGGGAATAGTGGAAAAATACATGTCCATTTGGAGACTCCCACCAACACTTACAGCCCATTTCCTTGATAATAACATACCCCATTTGGTAGGGCAATCAATAATCACAACATCCATTTTTAAATTCTTACCCAGATAGGCTGCAAGTTACACCACCAAACCCTTCACACAACCAACTACCAACACTTCTCTTGATTCCATGGCACTACACTTTCCATAGGATTTTTTCACTTTGATATCCAACTCATTCATGACTTCTAGAGGCATGACATTGCATGATGCACCAGAATCAAACATACAATTGTGAAGTAGTCTATCCTTTATGATCAAATTTGTAAAGAATGGATCAACATTCAATTGGGAATCAACCAAGGATGTCCCCAAGTATACCTTAGGTGTTTCTCCAAGATCCTCTAATGCTAATGGTGTTTCAAGGTCTGCAATGATTTGAGGAGGAGTTTCAACAACGTTTACATTTCTGCTTGGGGTACTCTTCTCCTCTTTCAATCCCAAGTACTCAAATGCTCTCTTCTTGTGCTCAGGAATCCTAAGCAACTCAATGATTGGAACACTCACTTTGATTTGGCTCAATACCTAGGCTATGTCATATGGAACACTCTTTGGCAAGGCAGCATTGGAATGGAGACAAGCAGATTCATTAGATGGCATGGGATTCTTGGAAACTTGGTCATGAGGAGGACTGTAATTTTTGCTTGGGACAACAGAGCTTTTGGCAGGTGTTTCTCTTCTAGGAGCTTCTTTGGAATACTTGTAAGAAAGGGTGTTTTAGGTTTGGCTTGAGGCCCAACTCCCTTAACAACCTTGCTCCTAGTGTTATACTCTTTCTCTTGAGCCACAACAACATTCATTAACAATTTTCTATCTTCCTCCGAAGGTATACCTCCATCATACTTCTTAATCATCAAAGCTCTTAAGTATTCAAAGTCATTGTTAGGAATTTCAAAATCTTGCACTACATCAACTTCAAGAGTATGAGGGGGAAGAAGGACTTGTACCCATTTGATGCAATCCCAAAAGGTTGCAGCTGTCCTTGCACTTATTACCTCAGTTGATGTTGCTCCTTCTTGTGAGCTTGAAGAACAACCCACCATGCAAATATCATCATCAGTACCATCATCATTATTAGCTTCACCATCTTGGTGGTCCACTTCACATGGAGGATGGGGCAGAAAACACCTATCACACCAATCAATATCAACAACTTCCTCAACAACAGCAACCCTAGCAGTTAGGGGATCAGGTAACACTCTTCCTTCATGTGCTTGAGGATGTCTATTTGCAGACCCCATGGGTCCTTTCCCTCTATCATCAGATCTCTGATCACCCCTAGGATGATTGGAAAATCTGTCATGGTTTTGTGCTTTTTGCTGACCTTGTGAAGTCTTCCCAATTCCCTTCTCAGCTCTTGCCAACTTGTAGGAAATCTCTTTGATAGCCCCTGCCAAAGTTTTCACCACTTCCTCCAAGTCTACACTCTTGCTTGCTTGAGGCTTGTCAGGGTTTATCAACTTTACACCATCCCTCTTGAGAGGTTTCCCAATTTCTTTAATGTTATTTTCAATCTGCAGTGCCATGGTAAAGGCCTGCCTTAAATTGGTAGGGTTCTTGTCTCTTAGGTAATAGGCTACCTTCTTATCAAATGCATCTGCATATTTGATCAAGCATGACTGATCACATGGCCTCAAATTAACAGCAACCTTCTCAAAGTTTTTGTTAAACCTTGTGTTGAAGTCATGAACTGATTCATTGGGGTTCTTCTTGATATTTTCAAACTCAGACAAAAGAAACCTAGGATCAGTCTTATCACCATATTGCAATCTGAATGCATTCTGCATTTCAGTCCATGAATCAATAGAATTATCAGGTAGAGCCTTGTACCAATCCCTTGCATCCTCTTCTAGTGTATGAATGAACAATTTAACATACACATCTTCAAACTCTATTTCAAAATCCTCCATCATGTTAACAAAAAGTTTGAGATGTTGATCACCAGTTATTGCATTGTTACCTTGGAACTTTGGCAACCTATTCCTTACATCTTGTGGGACAACATTTGGGTAACCATCCATTCCTCTAAAATTTATAGGACCAAAGGTGTTAACAAAAAATGGAGGTCTAGGCTGAGCCATATTGTTTTGAGGTGGTGATCTTGGGGGTGACACAAGCTGATGAGGAGTGCGAGGTCTTTGGGGCTCAAGAATGTGGTTCACAAGATTGGTATTCTCTAGGTGCTGATTTTCTTGGAAATTTTTACTAGAATTGAAACACACAGGTGCAGTTTGAAAAAGGAACTCACCAGGTACAACAGAAGGACCTTCACTAGTTGAAGTAAACAAGTTTATGAGAATATTGCTTGAATCAGAATCACTTGAAGAAGAGTGATAATCCTCTACTAAAGGTTGATCTCTCTCACCAATGGATATACCTTTTCCTGATGTCTGACCTTCAACAACCTTCCAAAATTTTCTTTCCTCTAAAACTATCTTTCCCAATTCTTGAAATAACTTTCTACTTGGGTCCCTCCTGAAGAGAGATCTTCTTCCTTCCAGTTTTGTAGAGATTAGCAACACAAAAATAAATGACAGAAAGCTAAGACACTGGTATTTATCAAGATCAAATCAACATGGAGTCACCACTAAGGACTTTCACCCTAGTTGTGCAAATGCACTAAAATACTCTGTCAAATACCTATCAGCACTGAAAATCTTTCCAAACTTTATAGATCAGACCTTTCTTTTCTTGAATCTATCAACCACAAATGCAAATGAAGTGCAACTACTTCTAGAAACTGATAAAATTACAGAAAGAGTTTGAAACCTTTGCATACATCTTGCAAATCTAAGTATAGAATGATGCTTTAACAATATATTTACAGATAAAACTTGCAAGAGACATTACCAGGGTTTGATATGCATTCAAATATCTCAAATATGTATGCACATGGATTATATTGAACTAAAAATGTCCCTGGAAATGGCGCCATGATGGGCTCAAAAGAACATGAACTGGAAGTAGAATAAAAAATTGTTTGGATATTACATTCTTCATCAGCAAATGGTGCCACTAGTGTTGGTACCCAAATTTGTTCTCCTTTTCAGTCTGAGCAGCATCAAAGATATGGCATGAAGCTTGAAGATAGATAGATCATGATGTATGTCATTTTGTAGCCGGGGATGTGATCTAACTGGCACTCAGATTTGTGGAGAGATGGATAGCACTCAAATAGGACTTGATCTTGTCCTAACTATTTTAGGTTGTGCCTTTCAACCAAGGTAAGAGAACCTATTTTGTAACCCTCAAATGGTGAAGGAGATGAAGATATCCCTCAATTTGTGCAAATAGTATGAAAAGGGCCTTGGGAAAATATGATCAACACTCCAAATCTGACTTTCACAAGTTGTCACTTCCAGATTATGGAGATACTTTCAATGCAAGGCAAGGGTTACTGAAGACATTTTGAAATCCTGATATGTTCTGCATACTTTAGCAAATGGATTTTGATCTTCTGTGGGTATACAGGTCAAAACAGGGGTAAAACAAGGTAGGATTAGTTGTTTTGAATGATTTTTGGGTGGGAGTTTAGACAAGACAAACCAAGGTCTTCCAAACTCTTTGAGGATTTCAGCAAAATATGGAGAAACTTAAGAACAGAAAGTATCAAAATGGTTAATCATCCCTTCAACCAGGATATGTGCATTAAATGGAGGCCCAGATCTACACTTTTCCACACAATCTTTGATCATCTATCACAAAATATTGAGTTAGAATGAACCAATGAAGCATTTAGACAATCACTATTTAATCATGACCTAAGGTGCACCCAAAGGTTTACAAACAATCTCTAAAATCAAGGAAAGTAAAGTGATTTTAAATTTGTTTATCTCTTTATCAGATGAAAGCTCTTTTGAATGTGAGATTGCAAATGCCACTAAACTAATCACAAGAAATGAGACCATGTATGATCAAGAGAGATTTTAAACACAAGACTGTAATAGGAGCAAGAAACATAAATTGAAAACATTCTGAAACATAAGTGTATGCAAATTTTTCCAAGAGACAACACAAAATAATCCAAAAATGATCAAATTTATCAGCAGGGGAATGTTTCAAGAACAATCTCAGAGCTTTTTGATGGCTTTACAACTAAAACCAACTCAACATGATACAAATCTGATGCAAAAAAGGAATTAGAAGTGGTTCTCAGGTGGTTTCTCAGAGAATGGGCTTCTTCCCAGATTTTCCCGTGAAATTTTTAGTTTTCCAGGGATTTTTTAAACTCTTCCAACCCTTTGCATGACAAATTCATGCAATATATAGCTTTCAATCCCATTTGAGCCTTCTTTCCCAAGAAAATAATATGCCAAAGGATCAAATTTGTTACAAAAATTCCTCATGATTCACAGACAGGGACGTTTAACAGAACACGTCCAAAAAGTTTCCAGTTGTCTCAAAAAGAGATGAATCATTACAAAATTTGCATCATTATCCATTGTGGAGGCATGTTTTTCATCTTCAAAGCATGCAGACCCCCTTCCTTTCATTATTTCATCCTTATCCCTCCAAAATTTGACTCTGCAACTTTTGGATTTGATATTTCACGTTTCTGGACGGGTTAGGGAAAAAATTCATTTCAAAAACATCCCTGATCTTCAAATTGATCCTCAAAACCAATTACATTGGTCCTTGCAGGCACAAATGACACGAATTTTCCAAAAAATTGATCAAAATCGATGCAAAAAATGCATTTCCACACTTCCTGGAGCAAAAATGGCGGCCAAACTAAAAAATGCACAGTTACCGTCGATTTTCCTTTCTCCCTTCAATCTGAGCCCTCCATGTGTCACAATGTGATTGGAAATGGGCTTGGGATCATTTTTTGACATTTTAACACTTTTTGAAAAAATGTAAAAATTTGACATTTTTCTCCACCCCTCCGCCCTTTGAAAATGAGCTTGACACGTGTCCCAATGTGGGTCCCATTGGAATTGTGGCTCAATTCTACACATTTCCACCTTTTTTGGAAAAAGGAATTTTTTTCTTAATTTTCCTCCATCGGCTCCACCCTCCCGCAAGACATGTGTCCTCATATGATTGGCTGAGGGGCAACACTTCTCATTTCATATTTTAATCATATTCTGTGAAGGAAATTTTTTGACATTTCCTCCACCATCCCACACCTCTGCCATTCCCAGCCACGTGTCTCTTTGTGATTCGTTGCGGGGCCATAACTCCCTTTTTTGCTTCATACCTCCTTCACAAAATTTTAAATTTTTAAAACTCACCAGTGGCCCACACTCCCCTCTACCATTCTTTTGACACATGTCTCCCTCTGATTCGTTGCAGAGCCACGCTTCAAATTACCACTTTAACTCATTTTGCCAAAAAGGCAACATTTCCCTTTTTTCCTCTGGTGGCCCGCTGACCCGCGCAAGCCTTTAATTTTCTTCTTTTTGGGGCCGTGCCTTCTTTTAAGACTTTAACCCTTTTTAGGAAAAAGGTTAAAAATCTCAAACTCTCCCGGACATCCGCTGCTCTGCCTTGCCTTTTAAAACAAAAAAGACTAAGGCATTAATTTACTCTAGCGGGCTTGCAACCTTGTTTTGCATTTTAGTACTTTTCACCAAAAAAGGAAAAAAATTTCCAAGTCCACTGCCGATCCGCATCCCCTCTACCAATTAGAATAAGCCACGTATGTAAAAGTATATGAGCTAGAATTTGATGGGCAAAGGACGCCTGTATGACCGTCAAAAAATGCAGAAATTTCCAGTGACCCCCAAAATCGATTTTTTCTTTGTGGGTGAAGAATTTTTTGATCAAAAGACAAATGGAAAGTGTTTTTAGGCAATTTACGACCATGGAAAGGGATATTTGAGGGAAAATAAGTACAAATCGAACAATTTCAAGCTCCAAAGGTTGGGAAAACACGGGAAAAATGACAGAGGGGAAAAAATCAAAACGCTGGGAAAACTTAGAGATTCCTTCAAAATCGTGCAAAAATGGAGAAAAAATGAACATCTCAAAGCATTCAAATGTAGATACAAGATGTTTTTTCACCAAATGTGAAGGATGGTAGAATCCAAAGCCATTTTTTCTCAGAAACAGGGCAAAAACACACTTCTCCTTAGCAAATTAGGGCAAGGTAATGAGTTTGCAAACAATCCAATGCACAAGAATGGAGCTACAACTTCACATCATCGATTTCATGAGGAAAAAATGTTTCAGAGCACAAAGAGCAAAGGGGAAACATGGAAAAATGGCAAAGGATAAAAATGGGCACAAACAGAACCTTTTCAAAAATGGATTTTGGAATTCATTAGGACACTCAATCCACCTTTAAGTGTAGGGCACACTCATGTTTTGACTGCAACTGATTATTTAACCAAGTGGGTGGAAGCCATTCCAGTTAAAAGTATTACTTCTAAAGTAGTATGTAAATTCATCAAGGAGCACATCTTAATAAGGTTTGGGATACCAAACAAGATACTCACTAACAATGCTTCTAATTTTTCTTTTGCTGAGACGATTGATTTCTGCTATGGATATAGCATTTCCCTTGCACACTCTTCATATTATTATCCCCAAGGGAATGGAAAAGCAAAATCAACTAACAAGAACTTGGTCACCATTGTTCAGAAGTTTGTTAATGACTCTCAGAGGAATTGGCATAAGAAACTATATAATGCTTTATGTGCAGATAGGATTACACCTAAGAGGGCCATTGGAATGTCTCCTTTTAAAGTGGTATATGAAGTTGAAGCTCAGCTGCCAATGACATTAGAAATGCCAGCCTTGCATTTGATGAAGGCCATTGAGGATGCCAGCTTTACAAATTCATTGGACAAAAGAATTATGTACCTCCAGAAGTTCAATGAAGACAGATTGCAAGTGGTTGATAGAATATTAGCTCATCAACTCAAGGTAAAATCTATATTTGATAAAAAGGATAAACCCAAAACTTTTTGAGTGGGTGACAGTGTTCTTCTTTGGGACAAAAGGCATGAACCTTGAGGTAGTCGCGGTAAATTTTATTCCCTTTTGCTTGGTCCTTTTAAAATCAACACATTTTTCTAGTGAGAACTCTTTTTACTTGGATTACATGGATGGTTCTCCTCTCCCACTTCCTTAGAGTGGGTAATTTTTGAAGTTTTTCAAAACCTAGGAGTTTTGGTGGTCCCTTTGTACATTTTGTACAGCATTTAGCTTTCCTTATTTTTGTTTTTTGTTGGTTTCCTTTCTGTGTTATCTTCTGTGTTGGTATTGCTTCTTTTTGACTCCATTGCCCATTGGCTAAGACACTGATTTGATTTGATCACCCATAATTCTCTAAGGTTCTTGATTTTGCCTCTTTCCTCTGCCAAATCTTCCCCAAAAGAAGCTAGTTGTTGTCCTCTCAATTTTTCCCACCCTTTTGAATCTAATTTCATGAAAATTAGAGCCCTGCCATGGAAGAAATTCATGTTTTAAACTCCTTAGATGCTCATTTTCATTTCCCACGATGTTTTTAATCAAATTCCTCAGTCTGTTTCCATTAAAACATTTTACCTATTTTCAATGGATGGGAAATGATTTTATTTCTTCTTTTATGTGTTTGGAATGTGTGGGACCTTGCATCTTTTTTTTTTAACCTTTTGGAAAGGAAGAAATTTTTCATCGGGAACAAAAATGATGTTTTCCCATTTCCTACAACTTCCTACGTTCTTTTCCCCATTAAATTCTTGCTCGGAAAAGTAAGCTACACATTTGTTTCCCATTGGATGTGGCTAGGTGGGTTCCTTTTTGAACTTATCACTTTTGGTGATTTTGGAACAAATGTTAGTTTTGCCCCGCATCCTCGGACGGTCCCTAATTGGCTAGAGTAGTTTTTGTGGATTTCAGGGTGACGGATCCATTTTATTCTCTAAGGCATTACGGCGAAAGGGTGAAAAGTCCTAAAAAGACCCACGGCCCCACCCAAGAAAAAGGATAAATTTGATTTGAAATCCGCAACAAATCAGAAAGGGACACGTGTTCATGTTGAAAAGTCAATGGTGGAGGCATGGAATTTCGGGGGAAAGGTTGGAATTTTTCCTTCATCAAAATAGATAAAAAGTGAAGCACGTCCCCACAACCAATCAAGAGATGCCATGTGTTGAAGAATCAGAAAGGGACACGTGGCTATTTTTTAGTTCATAGGTGATTTGGCGGACCGACAGAGGAGTTTAGGAATTTTTCCCCTTTTCAAAAATAGATAAAGTATAAAACTAAAGCACATTGTCGCACCCAATCAGGCGATGCCAAGTGTTGAAGGATGAAATCGGAACAGTGGACCTATGAGGGAAATTGATTATTTGATCCTTTTTCACCAAAAGGTTAAAATGTTGCAAATTGGGTCGCGACCCCTTTTTCTAATCGTGGTGTGCAATTTGTTCACGTTGAAAAGTCAAGGTGGGTCGGTGGAGGTTTTTGAGAATTTGAGATTTTTGTTAAAAAGAGTTTAAATGGAAGATTTGAACCACATTTCCTCAGCCACTCAGATGGTGCCACATGTCCAGATTTTGGTGGAGCTGTTAAGGGCAGAGAAAAATGAGAAATCGTGCTTTTTCTCCCAAATAATAGGAAATGTAGATTTCTCCCCTAGGGTCATCATTGCTTGGATCTTTCCACGTGTAGGGTCCAAATTTGAAGATAGAAGGGGGAAAAGATAACTAAATGCACTCATCTAGTGTTTTATGCCATTAACGAACTAGAGCTCTGTAAAATGCAAAAATGGATCATTCTTCATTATTTTTCTTTGTATCCTTGTTGTTTCTCCATGAGATGCAGTTTTTGGTTTATTATGGAGCCAAATTGATAAGTTTGAAGGGATGTAAAGTTTAATCATCATAAAACGGGGTTTATCAGGCATACACGATAAAAAAGGGAGAAAACTTACCAGTAATCACTTGAGTGCTATGATGATCCATAGGGATCCAAAATAACTCTACTTCATCAGAAATAATAAGCAAAAAGAAGGAACATAATGAAACGGAGGTTCTATCTTTTAAGTAACATGACCACCACCTTGCACAGGGTGGTGGTTACAGAATTTTCGTCCAGCCAGGGTGGAGGTCCCAGGACCGTCGGTCTGCACAGGGCGGCGGTCCTGGCCATTACGGACATAAAACTAAAATCGAAACGAATAGCCTCTGAATTTGAAAGGGTGTTCATTTCTCTTCTCCTTCATGACCTTTCCCATTCTCCAATGCACGGGAGGACATGAGAAATGCTATAAATACATGATTATAGAAGTGTAGAAGATCATCGAAGCATGGGAGCAAGTGAGCAAGAATTATTGGTGCTAGAAATTGTATTTTTGTAGAAGAAAGGAGTGTTTGAAAAAGCAAGCAACCAACGGAAAGGAAGTGTTGAGATATTATCTACTTCTCTTTCTTACTTATTGTAGATTTTGTACCTGTTAATTTGAATTGGCCAATAGAAGTGGGAAGAAAGAGAAATTTCCCTTCCCGACTGGTTTTTCCTCCATTGGAGGTTTTCCAGGATAAATTATTGGTATTATGAGCTTATATTGTTTCCTTTACTACAATTTTTGATTCTAAGCATAATAGCAATTCATTCACTAGCTATCTCTGTTATTTTCTAATAGAAAGTAAACAACGGTGATTAATTTGTGATTTGTGAACAATTTCAAAGTTAAAGATTTTACAGATCATATGAAAGTGGTTAAAAGGTATAAATGGCAGGACCACATGAAGAAGAAAATCATGAGATGCCCCCTGCTAAAATAATCATGCTCGGACTAATGAAATATTCACCTTTTGAAACTCTAGTTTTCATGAGTCTGTTTATTTCATGTCACTTTCCAAAATAGGATCTACAACAAACATTATTCCTTTCAGATATTATTTTCTTGGGGACAAAGTATGGATATCTATGAATTGTTATAAGAACATGGTTTTGGCCATGGAAAAAGGGATTCTAGTTTTCTGGGAAGGTTGTAAATTCTGAAGTAATTCAATACAGAAGTTCTTTATTTTCTTATTTTCCTCTGTTATATATCTCTCTCTTGGCTCGATTCAATGGATCATTTGTTTTGCATTCAATAGAAACTTTGTGTTCTGGTTTGTGTAATCCTTAGAACTTTTTGTCTACAAATTTACATCGGTGGTGAGATAATTGATCCTTTTCTATATTTTCTTGGTTCAATGCAAGTAGGGAGATACGTTGCTATCTATATTTCCCAAAAGCATCATTGTTTTCTTCCTTCCCCCATCTCTATATTCTTCCATACCTTCTTATTGATAATCTTTTAAGTATGAAAACATTCCATAATATCAGGGTCTAAACATTTAGAGTTGTATATCTGTACATTTTTAATTTCTACTTTCAATAAGGGAGCCTCTCCCATCAAAGAGGAGGGACTTGTTGTCCCCTAATTTTGGTTTTAACCCATGTTCCATTATAAAACCCAACAGTTTTTGGAGACTCCGCTGGGGAATTCATTGCAAATGGATTCCAGTTTTTGAATAAAAACTTTTTGATCATCTTTGATCTGAAGACTCCAATATACACTCGGGGTAGAAGAACCCTTGGGGAAGAAGACCCTCATTTCCAAATTCAAGATCATCAAGGTTTCTCTCTCCCTTCATCAACAAGAAAAAGAAGAGGAAAAAGGTCTGTAAGCACTCCTTCTACTAGAGACAAAACTTTTAGGAGTGAAATCCCTCAAGATCAAATCAGTCCTAATTTTCATGCTTTGATTCTCGCTGATGTTTCAGTTCCTCTCCAAAAAATCTTTCCAAGGATGGTAGCTCCTCTACCTTGGGGCCAAAGGGTTGGGTCTCTTTCTCTTCCCCAACCATTGCATGAATTGCCTAGTGGCAATAGAAAGAATTCCCCTAAATTCATAGGTGATGGGAAGGTTCATCTAGATGAACATATTGTGGCCTTCATTGTTGGTTGTGGTGTTCTCAGAGTTGAACATGAAGATATATCTATTGGATTTTTGTGGAGACATTGCAAGATAATGTTGTTGATTGGTTCTATCATCTCCTTGTTGGATCCATCACCAATTGGAACACCATGATGACCCAGTTTGATTAGCGTTTCAAACCTGCTGAGGATGTACATGCCCTATTGGCCCAGATTTCTCAAATCAAGAAAGAGCCACATGATCCCATGAGGGAATTTGTGGCCAAATTCAATAGGCTGGTTAACAGGATCCCACAAAACACACACCCTGTGGATCAGATTCAGAAATGTTTCTTCCTTAATGCCCAACTACCTAAAGTTAGCTATACACTTAGGAGAGCCAATCTTTCCACTTTAGATGTTGATCAGAGATTTACTTTTAGTGTTGAAGATGATTTGATCATATATGTCAAGCTAAGGAGAGATTCATCCAAATCCAAAGCATCTCATTCTTCCACATATTCTCCTAGAGCTAATGCAGATCAGTTGGCATAGAAACTTGCTAATGATCTTATTGCTCTCAAGAAGTAGTTCGCCCAACATGCTCCTTATCAGGATGTTCCTAGGAAGAAATTTCATCCCAAGAATCAATTTCCCTCTACTCAAACCACAGTGGAAATTGAAGGCCCAGCTGTTAAAGTTCCATTCAATGCAACATGTGAAGTGCTAGAGCCTGATGATGAGGATATTGGCGTAGCAGCTGTTTAATATGATGAGATCCCTCTCCACCATCAGTTTGAGATTTTGGTTTGATGGAAAATCGTACATGATATCAGAGCTAGGTAGTTAAGCGCGCCATCCCCAAAGTAGTGTGGTGATGGTGACCTCCTAGGAAATTCCCGGTGTCACTAGCCTCCTAATGTTGTTGGGCCTAATTGGGTGTATACCCGGCTCCATCGTGCGAGAGGGTGTTGGCGTAGTAGCTGAATCACACGATGAGATCCCTCTCCACTATCAGTTTGAGCTTTTGGTGTGATGGAAAGTCATTTGGTATCAGAGCTACATGACTTGCCGTCACACCAAAAGCTCAAACTAATGGTGGAGAGGGATCTCATCATGTTAAATAGCTACTATGCCAATACCCTCCCGCATGATGGAGCCATAACGCCCAATCAGGCCCAATAGCATTAGGAGGAAGTGACACTGGAAATTTCCCAAGAGGTCACCCATCCCAAAACTACTCTAGGGATGGCACACTTAACTTATGGTAGAGAGGGATCTCGTCGTGTTATTCAACTACTACACCAACACCCTCCCACACGATGGAGTTGGGTATACACCCAATCAGGCCCAACAACATTAGGAGGTAGTGACACTGGTAATTTCCCGAGAGGTCACCGATCACCACACTACTCTGGGGCTGGCGCGCTTAACTTCATGGCTCTGATACCAGAAGACTTACCATCACACCAAAAGCTCAAACTGATGGTGGAGAGGGATCTCATAGTGTTATTCAGCTGCTATGCCAACAGAGGAGGAGGATGAAACCTATGAAGAACATGAGGAAGAAGTTGCTGAAGAATTAGAAGATTTGAGTGGATCTCATGTCCATTTTCTCACCACTGAAGGTATAGATGAAGAGGATTATTATGAAGAAAGATTTATAGAGATGAAGAGTGAATCATATGTTGTCATTACTCGTGAGCAAGCCAACAAGATGGAGAAAGTGGTGCATCCTGCTAAAAGATCTAAGGATCCTCCTACGGTAATTCCAGTGGTTGCAAGGAGAGGAGCTCCTATTCCAACTTCTTCCACACCCAAGGTAGGTTTTGATGTTCCTTCCTCCTCTATTTCTGCTCCTACAAACTTATTTCGCTCCAAATGATAGAGCTGATAAGTCAAAAGTTTCATCTACTCCTATCAATGATGCTCCATCTACCTATGGTTCTTTTGACATTATTGACCATCTCAAGAAAACTAAGGTCCAGATCTCAGAAGCTGAATTCTACCAAACCCATCCCAAGGCCTTTGCTAAGATGATAGACTTTGTAAACTCCAAATCCAAGCCTTCATCCCCCAGTTCTAAAGGTATCTTTCCCACTCCTTCTCATTCATCTCAATCAAGCCTTGTGGCAGCTATCACTTCATCTGATGGGAAGATCGAACCATTTTATGTCACTCTCCTCACAGTTGGCCACAAACTCAGCAATTGTGTTATTGATTCTGGTGCTTAAGATAATGTGATGCCTGCTAAGGTAGCTCATGCCCTAGGCTTAACCCTAACCCATGCTTTTGGTTCATGTTACTCAATGGAAAGTAGAGAATTGCCATTGGTTGGAAGGATCAAGGATGCACAAGTAGCCTTTGTTGCTTTTCCAGAGAAGAAAGTTTGAGCCATCATTTTGGTAGCTAATATTCCCCCTTCCTACAGAATGCTACTGAGTAGAAATTTTTGCAAAAATGTTGGAGGAGAAATCATGATGGATTTGTCACATGATCTTATTCCAGTGAATGGGAAAATGAAGAAGCTACTTCCTAAGAAACAAACTGAATATATCGTACAAAAAAAAAATGACCCAAAGGCACAAATACTTTATGAGGACATTGGTCATGGTAACTACATGATCATGTCACAAGATGAGGCTAACCACCTTAAGGAATTGTTTCTTAATCCTAATGGCATTTGGATCTTGGAATTTGATGGAAGCTGCTCCTCAGCTGGTTCTGGAGCTGATGTGATGCTTATTTCTCCTGAAGGGAAAATTCACCCTTTCTCTTTCAAGCTCTAATTTGAAAACACAAATAATACAGTTAAGTATGAGGCTCTCATCCTCAGTTTAGGAATGGGAAAAGAGATGGGGATCTAGAATCTCCTTTCTCGTGGAGATGCAGAGCTAATTGTAAAATAGGCCAGAGATATTTTTCAAGTGAAGAATAGAAGGTTGAAACATTATAGGAATCTGGTTTGGGATTCCATTGAGTTCCTTGATGCCTTTTTATTTGAAGCCATTCCAAGGGAAACAAACACTAGAGCTGATTCCTTGGTTGTCTTGGGGTCTCTACTGAGTCCTCATCCATATTTCTCCCAAAATCAATTAACCATTGAGATGATTCCTAGGCCTAGTGTGCCTAACAATGTCAACAATTGGTAGGTCTTTAATGATGATAAACACTTGCTTTCCTTCTTTGAACTCAGATATAATGTTGACCAACTGTACTTTGAAGGAAGTGGAAATTTCCTAGAGAGTGTGTGCCCCCGAATGAAGAAGATAACAAAGAAGAAATGGATCATGATGGCTACATAAAACTAAAAGGTAATAAGATACCTAAAGGGCTGGTAAGTTTGAAAGAGTTATTTGATAAACATGATAGGTACATCAAGTCCAAAACTTTCAAAGGAGATTAGCAGTCTTTTGACAATGAAAAGATAAACATTGGGAGTATTAATGAACCCATGCTGGTAAATATTGGAAAGTGTTGCATATAAGAGGAGAGGAAAAAAGCAGTAAATCTATTGAAAAGGTATGCTTATGTTCTTGCATATTCTTATGACAATCTCAGGGATTTTCATCCAAAAGAGATGCAACATTTCATTCCTCTAAATCATGGGATCAAGCCCTTAAGGAAAAAATCAGAGGCAGTATAACCCTAAAATTGCTGATACAATCTTTCAAGAGATCCAAAAGTTATTGAAGGATAGGAGCATTTTTCCCATTCACCATTCAACGTGGATTGCTAATATTGTGCCTATCAGGAAGAAGAATGGTGAGATCCAGATTTTTGTTGATTTTAGGAATTTGAATCAAGCCTCTTTGAAGGATAATTATCCTCTCCCTATAATGGATCAAGTGTTACAGGCTGTTACAGGTTCAGAAATGTTGTCCATGCTTGATGGGTTCTCAAGATATAATCAAGTAGAAGTAAGTTCTGCAGATCAGTATAAGACTGTCTTTACAACTACTTGGGGCACCTTTGCTTACAGGAGAATGTATTTTTTCCTCATTAATTTTGGTGCCACATTTAAGAGGACAATGGACCTGGCCTTTGGCAATCTCAAGGGAAATGCATAGTTGTATAGCTTGATGATATGACTGTGTTTTCAAAAACCAAAGCTGATCATTTCCAACACCTTGAAACTGTCCTCCAAAAGTGTAGAGAGCATGACATCTCCTTGAATCCAAAGAAATTTGTCTTTTGTGTCACCGAGGGAAAATTATTGGGACACATTATCTCCAAGGAGGGAATCAAGATTGATCTAGAAAGAGTCCAGATGATTCAACAGATTCCTCTCCCCATAAGCAAGAAGGGTGTGCACTCTTTCTTTGGAAAGATCAACTTCTTTAGAAGATTCATACCTGATTTTTCTAAAATTACTTTAAAAATATCCCACATGATGAAAGGGAAGCAAAATTTTGGTTGGTCATGTGAAGGAAAGGTTACATTTGAAGACATCAAGAAAGCTATAACAAAGACTCCAATCTTGGCATGCCCTGATTAAAGCAAAGACTTCATTATCTATTGCTATGCTACTAAAAGTACTCTAGCTGCTATGTTAACCCAAGAGAATGTTGAAGGTCATGAACTCCCCATAGCATTCATTAGTTATGTTTTTAAAGTGCATGAGATAAAGTACACCATGATGGAGAAACATTCTTTTGCAGTGGTCAAAGTTGTAAAGCAGTTTCATTTCTACATCCTAAACTCTCATTCTATTATTCTTGTGCCTGATACAAATATTAAATCCATTCTTACACAACAATAATTTGGAACCAAGAGAGGTAATTGGGTATCCAAAGTTTAGGAGTATGATCTTGAGATCAAACCCACCAAGCTAGTTCAAGGAAAGGGCTTATGTGAACTCATTGCTGAAGGATCTGATGCCAAATTGTCCAAGGAAGAAGTTGATATCCCTGTTGTTCTTTTCCTCAACTCAACTGATGAATGGTATGTTGACATTGCACACTTTCTTACTTATGGAGAATAGCCATCAAATTAAGGTCTGTGTAATATGTGTTGTGGGAAAATGCATTGTTCAAACAAGGGATAAATGGAAGGTTTTTGAAATGTGTTGACAAAGAGCAGCAAAAGAAATTGTTCTCACCTTTCATGACTAGGTCTATGGAGGTCATTTCTCTTATGTTGTCACAGACCAAAAAATCCTCCATGCTGGATATTATTGGCCTACCCTGTTCAAAGATGCATCAAAGTGGGTAGAAAAGTGTGAAGCATGTCAAAATTTTGTTGGAAGACCCAAATTGGTTCCTTTACCTCTCAAACCATTGGTGATTGACGACCTTTTCAACAATGGGGTTTGGAATTCATTAGGACACTCAATCCACCTTCAAGTATAGGGCATACTCATGTTTTGACTGCCACTGATTATTTCACCAAGTGGGTGGAATCCATTCCAGTTAAAAGTACTACTTCTGAATTAGTATGCAACTTCATCAAGTAGCACATCTTAATAAGGTTTGGGATACCAAAACATATTGTCACTGACAATGCTTCCAATTTTTCTTCTGCTGAGATGATGGATTTCTACTATGGATATGGCATTTCCCTTGCACACTCTTCAGATTACTATCCCCAAGGGAATGGACAAGCAGAATCAACTAACAAGAACTTGGCCACCATTTTTCGGAAGCTTGTTAATGACTCTCAGAGGAATTGGCATAAGAAACTATATGATGTTTTATGGGTAGATAGGATTACACCTAAGAGGTCCATTGGAATGTCTTCTTTTCAAGTGGTATATGGAGTTAAAGCTCAGCTTTCAGTGACATTAGAACTGCCAGCCTTGCATTTGATGAAGGCCATTGAGGATGTTAGCTTTACCAATTCATTAGACAAATGAATTATGTACCTCCAGAAGTTGAATGAAGACAGATTACAAGTGGTTAACAGAATATCAGCTCATTAACTCAAGGTAAAAGCTCTATTTAAAAAAAGGATAAACCCATAACTTTTCAAGTGGGAGACAGATTTCTTCTTTGGGACAAAAGGCATGAACCTCGAGGAATCCATGGTAAATTTTATTCCCTTTGGCTTGGTCCTTTTAAAATCAGACATTTTTTTGGAGGGAACTCTTTTTACCTGGATTACATGGATGGTTCTCCTCTCCCACTTCCTTAGAGTGGGCAATTTTTGAAGTTGTTCAAAACCTAGGAGTTTTGGCGATCCCTCTATACATTTTGTATAGTGTTTTTCTTTCCTTTTTTTGTTTTGGTTGGTTTCCTTTTTGTTTTCTCTTCTGTATTGGTATCGCTTTTTTTTTACTCTATTGCCCATTGGCTAAGACACTGATTCAATCTGATTACCCAAAATTCTCTAAGGTTCTTGATTTTTCCTCTTTCCTCTGCCAAATCATCCCCAGAAGGAGCCAGCTGTTGTCCTCTCGATTTTCCCCGCCCTTTCAAATCTAATTTTGTGAAAAATTGAGCCCTGTCATGGAAGAAATTCGTGTTTTAAACTCCTTAGATGCTCGTTTTCATTTTCCACGACGTTTTTAATCAAATTCCTCAGTCTTCTGCCATTAAGACATTTTACCTATTTTCAATGGATCAGAAATGATTTTAGTTCTTCTATTATGCATTTGAAATGTCTGGGACCTTGCATCTTTTGTTTTTAACCTTTTATAGAGAAAGAAATTCTTCATTAGGAGAAAAAATGATGTTTTCCCGTTTCCTGCAACTTCCTACATTCTTTTCCCCGTTAAATTCTTTCTCAGAAAAGTGAAGCTATGTGTTTGTTTCCCATTGGATGCAGCTGGGTGGGTTCATTTTTGAACTTATCACTTTTGGTGATTTTGGAATGAATTTATGTTTTACCCCGCATCCCCGCAATCCCTGATTGGCTGGAGCAGTTTTGGCAGAAGTTCGACGTAATGTACCCATTTTATTCTCTAAGGCATTATGGCAAAAATTCCTAAAAAGACCCACGGCCCTGCCTAAGCGAAAGGATAAATTCGAGTTCAAATCAACAACAAATCAAAAAGGGACATGTGTTCATGTTGAAAAGTCAATAGCGGATGCATGGACTTTTGGGGGAAAGGTTGGAATTTTTCTATCTTCAAAACAAATAAAAATCGAAGCATGTCCCCACAACCAATCAATAGATGTCATGTGTTGAAGAATTAGAAAGGGACACGTGGTCATTTTTCAGTTCACAAGCACTTTGGCGGACCAACGGAGGAATTTGGGAAATTTAGTCTTGTTTCCACAAAAGGTAAAAAGTTCTAGAATGGCCCGTGGCCCCACTCATGCGAAGGAAAATTTTCTAAGTTAGGGCCTGTAGCAGATTGGAAAGGGACACCTTGCCTACGTTGAAAATTCAATGGCAGGGGCTCAGATCTTTGAGGTAAAAGTTGGAATTTTTCCCCTTTTCAAAAATAGATAAAGTATAAAACTAAAGCACATTCCCACACCCAGTCAAGCGATGCCACATGTTGAAGGATGAAATCGGAACAACGGGCAAGCGAGGGAAATTTAGAATTTGAGCCTTTTTCACCAAAAGGTTAAAATGTTGCAAATTGGGCCGTAACCCCTTTTTCCAATCGTGGTGTGCCACATGTTCACGTTGAAAAGTCAAAATGTGTCGGCAGAGGTTTTTGAGAATTTGAGATTTTTGTTAAAAAGAGTTTAAATGGCAGATTTGAACCACATTTCCTCAGCCACTCAGATGGCACCACATGTCTGAATTTTGGCGGAGTTGCAGGAGGGAGGAGAAAAATGAGAAATTGTGCTTTTTCTCCCAAATGTCAAGAAATGCAAATTTATCCCCCAGGGTCGTCGTTCCTTGGATCTTGTCGCGTTTAGGGTCCAAATTTGAAGATAAAATGGGGAAAAGATAGCCAAATGCACTCATCTGGTTTTTGATGCCATTAACAAACCAGAGCTCTACAAAACGTAAAAATGGATCATTCTTCATTCTTTTTCTCTATATGCTTTTTGTTTCTTCATGAGATGCATTTTTTTTATTATGGATCCAAATTGATAAGTTTGAAGGGATGTAAATTTTAATCATCAGAAAATGGAGTTTATCGGGCATACGCGATAAAAAGGGGAGAAAACTTACTAGTAAGCACTTGAGTGCTATGAAAATGGTTAAAAAGTGGAAATGGCAGGACCACATGAAGAAGAAAATCATGAGATTCTACCAAATAAAATAATCATGCTCGAACTAACAAAATATTCTCCTTTTGAACCTTTATTTTTCATGAGTGTATTTGTTTCATGTCACTTTCCAAAAGTAGATCTGCAACAAACATTATTCCTTACAGATATTATTTTCTTGGGGAAAAAGTATGGATGTATAGGAATTGTTATAAGAACATGGTTTTGGCCATGGAAAAAGGGATTCTAGTTTTCTGGGAAGGTTGTAAATTCTAAAGTAATTCAATATAGAATTTCTTTCTTTTCTTATTTTCCTCTGTTATATCTCTCTCTCCTAGATTGATTCAATGGATCATTTGTTTTGCATTCAATAGAAACTTTGTGTTCTATTTTGTGTAATCCTCAGAACTTTGTGTCTGTAGATTTAGATCAAGTACTTGATCCTTTTCTATATTTTCTTGGTTCAATGCGAGTAGGGAGATACTTTGTTATCTATATCTCCCATAATCATCATTGTTTTCTTCCTTCCCCCATCTCTATATTCTTTCATTCCTTCTTATTGATAATATTTTAAGTATGAAAACATTCCAGAATATCAGGGTCCAAACATTGAGAGTTGTATATCTGTACATTTGTTTTTTCTTCTTTCAATAAAGGAACCTTTCCCATCAAAGAGGAGGGAATTTTTGTCTCCTGACTGTGGTTTCAACCCATGTTCCATTCTGAAACCCAACAAATCTTCACTTCATATCTTTGACCTTTGTTATTCGAGCATAAAATCGTAAGTGCACACTTGCAACAGTCAGGTATTATTCAACTTCCCTTTTACATCGAGTAAGACACCAATGAACTGAAGGATGCAAAGTTGAACCAACAACTCAGTTTGTGAAGCAATAAGCAAAGATATTAAGGTACACATCATTTCATTTTTATGTCATATTAAACTATGATCCTCACTCTTCAAATAATTCATATAAGAACCAACATGCACTTTGGCATGCATAAAAAACCATGGAAACCACTTGCACATTCTAATAAGACTGAAAAAACAAGACATCGGTGTTAATATTTCACCAATAGAATGTTGAAAATTATAGAAATTTTCTCTCAAGAACACTTACAAAAAATTTGCACTTCTCATTATGAAATCCATCTCACATTGAAGACCTCCAGCCATGTATAGAATCATGAAGAAGTCATAGACAGTTGCATGGATATTTAACATGATGATTTGTAAAGAAGCATTAAAAAAACCACCCTGTGCAAAAGAGCATGAGGTCCTTGATAAAATATCATCAAAATCTCCTCCTATTATTGATCAAATTGAAAAATTCTTGTTGCAAATGGAATGTAATCTCTAGGAAGAGTTTTCTTCAAAATTTTACAAGTTTCCACTTGATGATATTTGAGAATCGATCAAAAAAGGGTTTGTAAACCCTAGTTTCAGGGTTTAGTACACATGTTATACCTGAGATACTTCAAAAACATTATTCTCACTCAATTTTGACTGAAATTCAAAAAATTGTAGACATATGGAAGTTATTGGCATTTTCTCCAATCACTTACATGGTTGAATTCCTTCAATTTTGCTCACAGACTTCACTGTTACAATGTGCAAGGATAAAAAAAATAGATTTTTTAGTCACTTGACAAACCAGAAGACCTAGACAAAAATTTGAATAACCCTCTACATGCATTAAAAGGATAGATGAAGCATTTTATACCATGTTCCAGATCCCAAGAAGCATTTACTCAAGAAAATATTTTACTTTGACTTCTCACACAGTAACCCCTAGCCCATATCATCACCAAAATTGGATTGGCATGATTTAACAAAGTCTCTAAGCTACTCCACCACCATTTGGAGATGTGAATTGAGAGGTAAATATCAACATTGCACTTCCAACATGCTTGATAACCTACATTAACTAACAGAGAATTACAAAAGCTTTGCTTCATTATGATCCTTGGAGGTAGGCTAAGAGCCATGAAAGCCAATGACACAAATCTACTACATTAGAACATATTTAACCTTAATTAATTCACCTCGATCTTGAGAAAGAATTTACATTCTATTTCAACCCCACAAGGATAAATCATTCTTACCCTTTAGGGCTGACTGTCTCATACCAAGGCTTGAATATGTCACTAGCATCTCACTAATGGGCCTTGAGAGGAGAAAAATATGCTTTGAGGAGAATCAATGACCTTATCTATCCTAAATCCATCCCTAGAAAATATTGAGAAACTTGAAACAACCTCACACAAGTGTTTAGCAATAAAACATACTCATTTTATTTAAACACTCCAAGAAGCAGGTCACGAGGAGAAAAAACCTTCCAGTAAAATTATCATATATTCTTTAATACTTATCTAATTCACCTAACACTATTTAAAATTTCTCAAGCTTTAGATTTTATAAAAAAATTCCATTCTATGATTTATTTTAAGGATTCTTCGTGTTTTTTCTTGGGTGCTAAGAAACCAGACTACATATTTTTCACTTCTCAAAGAACCAATTTTAGAAAAACTTGAATAACTTTAAATCCCCATTTCAAAATCTGATAAAATTTGGCATGAAGTAATACAAGACACCCCTCTACACATTACATGTGTTGGTTATCCATATTTTTTCCTTTACATTTCATACCAATCTCATTTCCCTTAATAAACACTATCAATTCTCAAATGCAACTTTGGTAAAATTTTAATTTTTTTCCTCTAAAAGCTAATATGAGCATTGTTGTTATTAACACATACCCTAAAAAACATTCCTAGGGTCCTCCCATGCTCAAATCAGCTTTTCATGACCTGTACAAAGTTTCCACACCTTATTAGGCTCTAGAAACATGCCTAAATGAGCCAACTACAACTGTGTCTCCAACCAACTGACCTGGAACTTACTGAAAAAGCTCTTGACTATGCTAATACCAACATATTTGACCTGTATAACCTCTGGGACAAGCATGTCAACATTTTCCATGATTCCACTGGAATCCTACCTCACAACCAAACATGTAGCACACTGAAACTGTCCTAAAACCAACCTGAAAGCTCAATACACCACTGATAAGGAACTACCAATCAACCTTCATGCCTCTAACTGAGATTCACTTCACCACTCTCTAATTTTCCATCAATTCCACTTGACATCAATGACAACACCACTAACCAAGGTTCAACAATCTCCCCCCTTTTTCAGTGATGACAACACACTCAGAAACCTTTGATGGGAAACACACACCAGAAGCTCACATCATCCTTCCTAGTTTCTAATAGCACTCTCTCCCCCATTGACATATATGAAAAAGGGTTCTTGGCCACTTGACATGAAAACAAGACCACTAAAAACAATTTACATGATAAAAATAATCATACCTATCCACAAGCTCCCCTTTGAACTATGTTTTCTCTTTTCTAATCTATTATACCTGCCTTTAGTTCCCTCTTTCCTCTGTTTTCTATTTTATCCAAGCTCCCTGTAAACATTAGCACTCTTCTTTTCACTCCTCCTAGACTTATGAAATCAATCTTTAACTCAGAATGATTTTGGGATATTTCAAACACTTAGACTTTGTCTAAATTGATATTTCAATGTATATTGAATCCTTACCAAGTTCTTACACAAATAATAATTTAGATTGTATCTTTAGATCTTGACTAACCTTTAGATAGGAGTTAGTATCTTTTTCAGTAGTATCCAAATTGGTCTACTATTGAAACATCATTCGTATGAGCTTACTTTCATAATATAATAGCCATTATTCATTTAATTTTCCTTGCACATACTTAGACAGTTTTAGTGATCTTTCATGTATCATTTTGTACTTTTCATATGAGAAGATAACTGTTGCAACCTCCGAAAACTTTAACTCACAGTATGTATCGATTCCTTCAGGGTAATAGCCCTCCTAGCTCCTCATACATTCATTTTCTTGACACAAAATTACCATTACCATGTTAACTTTTGCCCTAAATAGGACTAACTCAACTAACCCTGTTATGAACATCCTTGTCAAACATGAAGCATCTTCCTAATAAACAACTTCATTCACACTTGTGTGCACTGTTTAAGCTTAGAGAAAAAGATTCATCATCCAATCCTTCTTCAAGGAATAAATTTTTGTAAGAATATTTATAGACACACATTAGTTCTCAAGGTTTGAGAAATTTCTTCCCCTGAGGTAGAGCACCTTCTCATACTTATAAGAACCTAATTGGAAAGTTTCCATCTCTTTCCCACGCTTAAAAAAATATTGCATGACAGATTCAGAGCTAATACAGAGTACCTTTTCCTTTAAGATAGTTTACAAAATTTATCGATCATATGAAGACTTTGAACCAAATAAACAAACTTCATTACCAACTATAACAATTTCTTATGTAGATAGTTCAATTGTTACACTCTACCTTTAGAAGGTTTCTTACAATACTTTATGTAAGGCTTAACCAATAACCAATCACTGGACATTCCAAAATTTACCTTATGAAGTCTTCACACTTCTTCAAATGCATAGACTCTGAAGTTCCATAACTTTAATTATATTTTCAATCATTTTTTCACACTTTCATGACTTTCATTCCCTCTTCAATAATCCTTCACGTGTGCACATGATCTCTTCCTTGACCCATAGCTTTTTTTTTAGCAACTTGTTCAGTCTTAGTATTTTTTTTTACAATCTTGACAAGTTTGAATTAGTCTTGAAAAGAAAATCAAACTTTCTTAACAACTATGATACTTGAGTAAATATGAATACGTTTCAGACCATGTTAGATATATACACTATTATTTAAGACTCTTATTATTTTTGACAACATTGAGAAGGAAAGTTTTAACCATGAGAACCATTGACCTAACTCTCTCTTCATGACTTGGCAATCTTGATGGATACTTCAATCAACTTCTTTTGGTATCAACTTACATTTAAGTCACTTAACACAATCCTTGACCACTTCTTTTCACACATAACTAACAATCAACCAGACCATAGACAAATGATAGCCTTAACTGAAATACACACAAACTTCACTGAGATACATGACTAAGATACACAAATGATAGTATTAACATGTACTCTTTCAATCAACACATGAAATCCTTAATTGAGATACACAGAGTAGATATCCTTCACATTATGAGCTTTTGGAAACCTGATACATGACTAGTAAAGATAAGAAACCTTGACAGAATGACAAGCTCCTATAATGATGAGTCAATTTTCTTGGAGACAAAGATGAGACTTCATAAGCTACTTCCCTCCACCAGACTTTTGGAGGACAAATCTATCATACCAAATGACTTCAATTATGCATATTTCAAATGCTTCATATGTTGAAACTCTATATGACAAGAAACTAATAAGAAAAATTGATCAAAACATACCTTTGCTTGAAACAAACCAGTGCTTCTTCCAAAAGACTATGCCTTCTAAAATCCTAGAGAAGGCACTCTATTCTTAATAGAATTTATCATAACAATAAGAAGTCATCAAAGAGACTTGATGACTCATTATTTATTTCTCTCTCCTATGAATATTTTCTATCTTCTTTGATGTACTACTAGATATTTTACCTTCTTTTCCAGATGCTTCACTGCTTGTCAAACATATATGGTGTGTTCCATTTCCTCATCTTCTCATAACTATGAGTGAGTGTTCTTCATGAATGGTCATTGGCTTGCTTTCACTCTTCTTAGTTTTGATCATCAATTCTTGGATCATCTACCCAAACACGTTTCTTGTCCTTCTTTACTTCCTCAACTCTTGGGTTTGCTTCCTTGACTTTGTATATCCATTTAGTTTTCTTCTCTTCAGGAGTTTTTTAACCATGGCTGACTTAGTCTCATTTCTAAGACTAATCTTCATATTGGATGCCTTCTTATCTTGTATTTTGAAAGTATAATGCATGTTGCTATACTTGGATTTCTCATTGTAATAGCATTGCTTTGCAAAATTCTCAAAATTGTGACAAGTTTAACACATGATCTTAACTTTTTCCTCTTTCTTGATGTGAATCAGCATTCCTATCACAAATTACAGCCTTTAATTCATGATATCTTTTAGCGTAGTGTCTAAACTTGTATTTTTAGCACACTATCATGTTCATGCCTCTTAACTATTCTTTATCACATAACTAATTTGCAAATTCATCTAAGTAGTTTGTGATAGTATACCCTTTTTCTTGTAGTTAAAACACACTATATTCTTCTCATAGCCAGTTTTATAGATTCTTCATGGGTGTTCTCTATCAAAATTCTTCATACATTCTCTATCTATATGTCCAAAACCATAACATGAATAGAAATATCCATCAAAATTTCTTTCATACCTAAAAGCATTAGGTTTCCTGATAATTTTAGGAATTATTAAATTTTTCCACTTAGTTGTCTTCATGTTTGACTATCCACTTGAACCAAATTTTCCATCTTCATCCTTCTTTACAGTTCCTTAATGAAGCCTAGTCTAGTTTTTTCATATGTTTCCTTCTGCTTGTCCAACATTTCTTTTAGATCCTCAAAGCTCTTTTATAACTTGTTATAAATCTTTATTCTCTTTTTTACTTCCTCTAATTCATCTCTCAAAGATATCAACTCGTCTTCATATCTCATGTAATTGTCTTCTTTGGCATGTAAATATTTTTTCACTGTTTCAACCTGAGATTTCAGCTCTATAATAATTCTAAGATGCTCTTTCTCTTTATCTATGAGAGATGTTGAAACCAGCTCCAATTGTGCCTCAAGATCTTTGACTCCCTCTTAATCTTTCTACTTTTAGCTCTCCTCAAGAATCTTGATCTTCTCTTCATACTATTTCATCTTGGCCTTCAATTTCTTGTTATTTTTCCTTTGATATTTAAGTTCATCCAGAGAAATTCTTAGTTCTACTTCAATATTTACCTCTTCTTTCTCTTCATCTGAGATTTCATCCTCACTAATATATCTATAACTTGAAATTAAGGTATAAATAACTTCAATAACCATGTTTTTGATTCATAAAGGACCTACTCCAAGCTATAAGACTTGATTCTAGAGTACTAGGCTTTGATACCAATTGTTGGAAACTAGGAGACTGAGAGGTAGGTGAATCAATGTCTTCTCAAATTTACCTTCTTATATTTTCTATGATGTACATATAAAACCATACATAATAAATTTACAATATATCACACAGAGACACAAGTTTTGATGTGGGAAACCCGAAATAGGAAGAAAACCCACTAAAATATGAGAACTATCTTTGGAAAATGTATCCTATGAGTTACAAATATTTAAATTTGAGTTGCAACTCAACTATTGAGGCTAAAGCCCCAAAATAATTCAGTCAATAATTACTGACCTTCTAAAAGCTACAACTTACAAGGAATCTACAGCTCCCTAGAATTTAATTAGCTATAACTGATCTTTTATAAGCCACTACTTACAAGGAGGTTGTAACCCCTTGTATGTTAAGTTGTTACTTAGACTTGTTCTTGTGTTTTGGTCACACTTTGTTTGTTGTCTTGCATAACTAATAATGACCCTATATTTTCACACTTTTACTACTCAAACATTTCTTGTCAACTAAAATCTGATCTTTCTCTATCCGTGCATTCATAAGGCTTCTGTCTTAGCAAATTTTTATAAGTGTTTCATCTTATAGTCTTCACTATTCTACAAATCATTCATTCTTTCTTGTATGTTGTTTTTTCTATATTGGAAAATTAAACTTTACTTTGGTATTCACTCATTCACTTATTTTTCATTTTCTTCTTCATATACACTAATATGGATCTCAACTAATCACCTTAAATCCTCTATACTTCCCTGTCATCAACTCTATTTTTTTAGTCTTATATCTTTTGCATTTAATCCTAAACCTTAGGTATTTTCCTCTTCAATTTCTCTGTTACATCTACTATTACACATACCTTTTACATTTCACTTTCATGTATATTTATACACCAAGAGAGATTCACAAGAACATAGGTCAATAGCTTTTCAATCTACTTCATCTCATGCTTTCTTTAGTAACCTCATCACATACTTGACTAGACGAATTGGAAAAATTTGCACATGAGTTTAGCCTTCTGCACTATGTAATGTTCAACGCTTCTTTTGATTAGCACATTGCTTCCTTCTTATACATTCATTACAATTTGTTTCAATGTCTTGTTTCTAATATATTCAAGCTTTAACAAGATTGATATAGGTCAGTATTCATTTTATGTCACACCCATTCATTAATTGTTGTATCTCTCTTTCAATTCTCTGTTGTATTATCTTCACATTCTCATTTTTTAAAACATCGCATTCACTGTATCTTTTCTCTTACAATTATCTTCAATCCACCTTTGAGCTATTTCAATAACATCACTGGTTTTAATTTCACAAACAAGCTCACTGTTTAATTTTTCCATGCAAGATCCTTCTTTCTTATTATTTATATCTTTGTATATTTGAATCATACACACAACATTGTCTTCAACAATTCACAAGTCACATGTTCAACTTATCTCTAAAATTCTTCAAGCTCTTGCATAGATAAACGTATTTTTTTTATTTTTTGTACCAATTCATTTGGAATTTTTGCTTTCTTATCTTTTGGACTACCTCTCTCATTTTGAACAACAAACAACTTGGCTCTTCATTTCATATCTTTGACCTTTTCTATTCAAGCACAGAAGAGTAATTACACACTTGTAACAATTAGGGACTATTAAACTTCCATTTTACACTGAGTAAGACACCAATGAACTGAAGGATGTGAAGTTGAACCCATAACTTAGTTTGTGAAGCAATAAACAAAGATATTAAGGTACAAATTATTTCACTATTAGATCATACTAAAACTATGATTCTCACTCTTTAATTTATTCATACAAGGGACCATCATGTACTTTTACATGCATACAAAACCATGACAATTACTTGCACAGTCTACATAGACTAGAAAGTAAGACATTTGGGTCAATTTTTCAAGACCAGTCTATAAAGTTTATCTCAAGACCACTTACAACAAATTTTCACTTCTCATGATGAAATCGAACTCACATTGGAGACCTCCAACCATGCACAGACTCACGAAGAAGTCACAAATAGTTTCATGAATATTTAACATGATGATTTGTAAAGAATAGTCATTTGAAAACCTTCCCAGCACTGTAACAGAAGTGAATGTGTTGTCCTTAATAAGACTTTCAAGGAATTCTCAGTAAATCCTCGATGGAATCGATCCATTCATTTTTCAATAATTTTGTATCCTATGCAATAAATAGTGTCTTAGAATTTTGTTAAAGTTTTTTGCTAGTATGATTTCCGAAAGATAAATGAATTTTTTTCCTAGTAAACCCTAGTTTCAGGGTTTAGTGCACAAGATATACCTGAGATACTTAAAACAATTAATTAACTCTCAATTTTGACTAAAATTCAAAAATTAAAAAACTTGTAGACATATGGAAGTGATTTACATCTTATCCAATCACTTGCATGGTTGAGTTCCTTCAATTTTTCTCACAGACTTTACTGTTATAGTGTGCAAGGATAAAAAATTAGATTGTTCAGTCACTTGGAAAACTAGAAGACCTAGAAAAAAATTTAATAACCCTCTGAATGCATTAAAAATACTGATGAAGCACTTTAGAACATGTTCTAGATCCCAAGAATAATTTACTTAAGAAAATATTTTCCTTTAACTTCTCACATAGTAACCCCACACCCATATCATCACCAAAATGGGCTTGGAATACTTAACCAAAGTATTTAAGATACTCCACCACCACTTAGAGATGTGAATTGAGAGGTAAAGACCAACATTGCACTTCCAACATACTTGATAACCTGCACTAACTAACAGAGAATTACAAAGGCTCTACTTCATGATGATCCTTGGAGGTAGGCTGAGAGCCATGGAATCCAATGACATAAATCTACTATATTATAATAGATTTGAGCATAAAAAATTTACCTTGATCTTGAAAACTAATTTACATTCTACTTCAATCCCACAGGGATAAATCATTATTACCCTTCACGGCTAACTGTCTCATATCAAGGCTTGAATGTGTCACTAACATCTCATTGAGGGGCCTTGAGAGGAGAAAAATATGATTTAAGCATCAATGACCTTATATATCCTAAATCCATCCCTAGATAGCCTTAATAGACTTGAGAAAACCTCACACAAGTTTTTATAAATCAAACATACTCATTTTATTTAAACACTCCAAGAAGCATTCTTGAGGAGAGAGAAAACCTTCTAGTAAAATGATCATATCTTCTTTGATACTTTCCTAATTCACCTGAAAAATTTTCCAATGTCTCAAGATTGGGATATTACAAAAAAAAACCTTCTATGATTCATCTGAAGGATTCTTCATATTTTCTATTAGGTGCTAAGAAGCCAAACTACTTATTTTGCACTTCACAAAGAACTAGTTTTAGAAAAAATTGAATAACTTTAAATACCCATTTCAAAATCTAATAAAATTTGTCATGAAGCACTAAAAAACACCCCTATACACATTTCATATATTTTTTAGCCATATTATTTCCTTCATAACTTAAACCAATCTCATTTACCTTAGCAAGCACTGACAATCCTCAAAGGAAACTTGAGTGAACTTTTGAATTTTGTCTCTAGAAGCTAAAATGAGCCTTATTGTTGCTCACACATTCCCTACACAAAATTCCTAGGGTATTACCATTCCCACATAACATTATCATGACCTATACCAAGTTTCCACACCTCATCAAGTTCTAGAAACATGCCAAAATGAGCTAGTTACAACTGTGACTCCCACCAACTGACCTGGAACTTAATGTGAAAAATATTGACCATGTTAATACCAATATATCTAACCTATATAACCTTTGGGAAAATTATTCCAACCTTTTACATGCTTCCACCAGAGTCCTTCCTCACAAACCAAACTTGTAGCACACTAAAACTGCCCTGAAACCAACTTGAAAGCTCAATACACCACTGATAAGGCACTACCAATTAACTTCATGTCTATAATTGAGCTTCATTTCATGACTCGCTACTTTTCCATCAATACCACTTGACATCAATGATAACACCAATAACCAGGGTTCAACAACACACATATATAGATCATAGATATTTATATGCATATATAATACATACATACATATATACACACGCACTACCAATAACATGTAAATGGTACGATGGAGACGTTGAAGGGGATGTGTCGAATATCTTAAACTTGATATAGTATAACATTACAACAAAAATAAGGGTGATGAATAAGGGGTTAGAGGGAGGAGAATTTTAAGTGTGGGGAAAATGTTGGGGTAACCTTTGTGAAACTCTTCTTTGTTATGACATGGCACATTAACCATGCAACATCAAAATAATGTATTAATACTTGCAATGATTGATAAAATTATATAAGATAATATGTACATGACAAATAGGGACAAGGAATTAACTTTGAAAAAAGATATTGAAAGGAATGATAAGAAGATTATTCGAAGCCGTGATCTCAGATGATAATAGCACACCACATTAGATTTTCAAGACAGAAGAGCTAAAATACCATATATGGAAATCCATCATAATCCATGATGCTCAATACATTACAATAGAATGACTTGAATTATTCAATAAGAAATATGTACATATAGGAGGAGGGAAGTTTAACTACTACCTAAATCAATGGTGTATAACTCCCACTAAATGATACTGGTAGTTAAGTTAACTCCAAAAGACTAGTAAGTTAACTCAACATAACTAAGAAGCTAACTCCACACAACTAGTAAACCTAAGCAAGCTAACCCAACAAGTGTAGGGCTAACACAAGTGTAAGAATTATCCTAATAAATAAATAAAAGGATAAATAATAACCTACACTAACACCCTCCCGTAAGCATAGCTTAGGTGGGTGGAAAAGAAGGTGGGTCCCATCAACAAGGCTTGTTGAGGTACCCACGTATAACAATTGGGGAAAATAGACACTGCAAGGTACCCAAAACTAGTAATAACAAAGTAGAGAGAAAAATCCTGCTGCAACATATCCTCAGAAGCTTGGCTCTAAAAACTCATACAATGTTGAAGAAGTGTGGTGCGCACTATGGTCTGAATCCATTGCTCATTTATATAACTCAAAAAACACTGGGCTTCACCAGAATAGCTCCATGCAAGGAGTGATGTCGAAAGTAAAAAAAAAACACCAAACATAATTTGATCAACTGCTACAAATAGGTGTGCCACGATCCAAGAACAACCAAGGCAACAAGGCGGACACGAGATCTAAATAAATAGGAGTGCCATGATCAAGGAAAAGCCAAGGTAACAAGGCAAGGACACGAAACCTAAAGAAGCAGTATCAACACCACACCCTCCCATACTGCAGAATGGGTAGAGTGACACCACAGATCTGTATGAGTTGTCAAAATCAACTACTCGAACACTAACAAACTGACACTGGGCTCCACCAGAATAGCTCCCCCACAAGAGAGACTGTCAACATGCAAAAAAAAAGTGTCAAAAATATAGATCCAAAATATCTCAACAAAAAAAGAGAGATATAAATGTATACACCCATAGATACAAGAATGCAAAACCTAAATTTTTTGGGACGTCGGGCTTAACCGAAAATGCATCCACAAGTGATCATAAAACCCTCCTGAATTTGGAACTTTATAATTGAGTGCATGTAAATATTACAATGATTAACGGTACCTTTTACATTTGAAATATGTGTATAAAAATGTCACCACTGCGTATATCTCGAAAAAATACACAATTTCAAAACAAAGATCACCTTAATCTGAGCTACGGATCAAAAGTTATGAGCTCTACAAGGTTCTGCTATTAAAATAATATTTTAATGCTGATCTTTTTAAAAGGTACACGTGACACCCAAATGTCCAAAGGGTAAAAGAGTGCATCCACATGATACATGCTTGCTACCAAAGGATAAAATCCTGTGCCCAAAACCTAAAATGTCCAGAGGGTAGATCATTACATTCAGAGGGTACACGTTAATATCCAATGGATAAAAGAATGCACCCATAGGGTATAGATTTGCGTCCAATAGATAAAAGACTCCATCTAAAACCAAAATACCCAGAGGGTAAAAGAATGCATTTGGAAGGTACACGCGTAGATCCAATGGATAAAAGAATGCACCCAGAGGGTACAGATCTGCGTCCAGTGGATAAAAGACTGCATCCAAAACCGAAATACCGGGGGGTAAAGAATGCATCTAGAAGGTACATGCTTATATCCAATGGATAAAAGAATGCACCCAAAGGGTACATATCTACATTCAATGGATAAAAGAATGCATCCAAAAATGAAATATACAGAGGGTAAAAGAATGCATCCAAAAGGTACACGCTTATATCCAATAGATAAAAGAATGCACCCAAAGGGTATAGATCTACGTGCAGTGGATAAAAGATTGCATCCAAAACTGAAATACCCAGAGGGTAAAAGAATGCATCCGGAAGGTACACACTTATATCTAATGGATAAAAGAATGCACCCATATTTGACTATCTCAAAAAATTGTCAAGTTTACAATCAATTCTAGGGTTTTGGCACCTTCCAAATCCAATTCCGCACTCTGTTTTGCATAAAAATGCATGCTACAAAAAATTTCTAACAAATTCCATATACATGAAAAAAATAAACCCTTGCTTGCAAAGAAAAACTTACTGGATGTCTATATCATCTATCACTCTAATACCATGAAAGGAATGATAAGAAGATTGTTCCAAGCTGCGATCTCAGATGATAATAGCACACCACATTATATTTTCAAGATAGAAGAGCTAAAATACCATATATGGAAATCCATCATGATCCATGATGCTCAATACATTACAATAGAATGACTTGAATTATTCAATAAGAAAGATGTACATATAGGAGGAGAGAAGTGCAACTACTACCTAAATCAATGGTGAAGAACTCCCACTAACTGATACTGGTAGTTAAGTTAACTCCAAAAGACTAGTAAGCTAACTCGACATAACTAAGAAGCTAACTCCACACAACTAGTACACCTAAGCAAGCTAACCCAACAAGTGTAGGGATAACACAAGTGTAAGAATTATCCTAATAAATAAATAAATAAAAGGATAAATAATAACCTACACTAACAGATATAAAAGAAATATTAGTGTTTGCACAGGCTAGAAAGGAGAGTTAAAATGTAAAAATGTGTTCTCTAAAATCAACAGCTAGAACTCAATCTAAACAATATGAAAAGAATCCAAACACTAATGTGGTATAAATTTATCCATTTGATATTTTTTTTCCATGTTAAAATTGAGGTTCTATAAATGTTCATGTGCTACATTGATGTGAAATGTATTTTTAATTTTTCATAACTAAAATTAGCAGTGGTGACCTAAAATTGAGGTAGATGAGGTTGTGATAGATTTATTTCATATTCCCCCATGCCCATATAAATATTTCCTCTGTCTGACACCAAAACGTCGTACAAAACACATAGGTACTCAACTAAAAGGGAAGGAAAAAATTAAGAGGGATATTTTTTAAGTGATATTATTTATTTTTTTCTGTGGTGCTGAGGTTTAGGACAGTATCAAACCACAGTGAATTTTCTAGTTATAAAAATTAGGATACAACATAGAATGCTACATTATTATGTGTTTCAATAACATAAGCATTGAACTAATTGGTCACATACATCAGAATGTATGGGACATTAGCTCGATATTAAATCACATATTATTTATCTCTATATTATTAATGGCATTAAAAATCACAAGAAAGTGAATACTATTACAACTAGAATTTATTGGTAGTCATAAAAATAATTAAACATGTGAAAACTACAATGTTGCCAGGGCCCTTGCATTTAACACTCCATAACCACATTTAGTGGCAATGACCTAAATTTTGAGGTAGGATATATCATATCAGATTTAATTTAGATGTCCCCATTCCTATATAAATGGGTTGTAGTCAGGGGTTAAATTTTATGATCCTATATGATGTGGATTCAGTGGCCTATCTTGCTGAGGCCATAAATTTTGATTTAGAAGTCAAAACGACTATGTTTTTTAAGGAAAAGTGTCAAAAAGTTCAACACCATGTTAATTTATGTTATTCACTTAAATTTTGTCTCAAAAATATTCAAAGGCTAAAACCATCCATCTAGGGCCCAAAAATTGGGGTTGAAGTTTTTATTCATTTTTTTATTAAATTTCAAAATAGCATATCTTTGTAACTGTGAGTCAACTTGAGTTTCAACTCAAGGAATTATGTAGTTCATGCACGTGGTTAATGTACACAAATTTATAGGATCTAGAAAGCTAAATATAGAACTTACTAACATTAGTTATTGGTAGAAATAGTAAGTTTTACTAAAGATATAAAGTGTAGTCAATTTTGGTTTATAAGTCAAGTTTAATTTGAATAAAATGACATATAATGTAATTGAAAGGTTATAGAATAAGGAGGTTTATTTGAGTTTATCAAAGAGTTTTTGTCTTGCCTAATATAATTATTTTATTGTTGTTTGGTTGACCTCATTAGAATAGACATTTTTCATGATTTAATACGTAAAATACTTATAAATATTTGAAATAATTCTTACATTCAATTTGTCTATTTAAAATGTGGTCGTCATTTATATATATATATATATAGTAGTTAAATAAATATAGAATACTCTGTTATATATTTTATTAATAGTGTATAAAGAATATTATTTATTTTTTTTTAAGGGAAATAATAGGAAATCATCATCACAAAAAAATAGTTTGACATGCATAGGTGGTTGTCAAATCCAACACCTAATTGTAGATAAAAGGGAGCCCAACCATGGGGTTCTCCTTTGCTTCGAACCTTTCTTATTATCAAGAAAGTAGCTAACGCATAGCACCACACCGCTAACATTCACTGCATGGACTCCTTTAAGTTCAACTTTCCCAAAAATAAAAAAATTGAATATATGGGTGCCCTTGTTCACCACATGCACTTTTTCAAAAATGCTTGAAGTTTGATCTTTATAGAAAAACAATTATTAAAATTGAATGGGTTTCTACCCCTAATTTTGCTCCATTTATTCTCATGATTCCCCCATATTTAGTAGGTTATTATTTATTCTCATGGTGGGATACCTACCTCCATCCATGATTATTCAAGGAGAGAATGTAAATATATGTAGCTATTAAGAAAATAATTATTAGCAATTGAAACTTTAGTGAGACTGAAAGTTTGGGCTGCAGGAATTTTAGGGAAAATAAAGTTTCTCAACTAAAATAATCTTTGCCACAGTTATAATTTTCTTAAAATTATGCTATAAAAATAAGATACATATATAGAAAGGTCAAATAGAAATCCAAATATCAAGATTAAAATGTTTCCTAGTTTTTCTAAACTAGAATATTTCCTTGCTCATGTCAGTCAGGGGAAAGTGCGGTCTTTGGGAATCACCCCTTAACTTCAGTTTCTACAAGTCTGATAGTGCACTCAATAGTGGGACCCATTATGTGTCACTCCTCCCTACGAAATATACCGAGCAACAAAGACCCTCTATTGTTTACAGCTAGTGATACCAACCCCACCCAAAAGGGTTAGAGTCTCTAGGGAATGCTCCTAGTGAAAAATGTTGTTCTCCACCCATCCATAAGGAAGCCTCATGGAAATTTCCCCTATTCCTAAGAATGGGGGACGAGTGGAAGATAAACTATTCTAGAAGTGTACCTGATGAGAAGGATTTTCCCTACATGATTTTTTATTGGCTTGGAAACAAAATCTATTCCACAATCATTATCAGTGCAAATATATGGTCTATAGAATTGTACAAATTAATTCCAAACCGTTTGTAATGAATCTACAAAATTGAAAACGTTGTGGCACTTATGGACAAGGAAATCATAGATAACTTCATGGTAGTCGTTTCATGTGGTTACTCATGGATAAAACATGATCCATATATTGCTTGCAACAAATAGTGACATAAACATAAATATATTATGTCGTTAATATGGTTGCACTGAGCAGTGTCCACTTCAATCTAAATTATACAATGCCTTAAAATAAATGCATGCATATGTTTTGATTCTCATGTGTGAATTTCACTAATGCTTTAATGTTTTGGTGTAACAGTTCATTACATTTGGTATCATAGCAACCACACAAGTTTCAGTCCCGGCACTGGTGGCTATGTCGGCATTGCAATGTTCACTCAGGGCTTGTATACGATAGGGTGTGGTCCCACTATACATGCGTAAATCTATCCTAGGTTTCAGGCTACAAAAGATTGGTGAGATGTTATGATCCTCATGTGTGAATTTCACTAATGCCTTGAGGTTTTGGTGTAATGGTTTGTTACAACGTACATACATGCATACATACATAAATACATACATGCATACATGTATACATTCATATAACCAATTAGTGTTTTTATATTTTATTTTATTTCATCTTGAATTTGAATGAACCTTACAATAAGATCTTAGATAGTGCCAAAATCCCATCTATACAACACTATGTTGTCAAGGGGGGATTAAGCCCTAGGAAAAATAGATAGTTTCCTAGTGCGCTAACAATTAGGAGTGCTTAAATATAAATATTTCCCTTATTGTTAGTTATTTTAGAACTTAGCATTAAAATAATTTACCTGAATATTCTAATTAATTGACTCATTTATTGATATTATTATATAGTAGCATAAATTTCACACATACAAATAAAAATGTACTATAATATATTTGGAAGTAAAATCAAATATGACATAGTTTTGATCTCATATGATTCAATTGGTATTATTAC